>JAVQIZ010009298.1:0-11200 GCA_036023535.2 Galaxias brevipinnis
CCAATGACATATCTGCTCTCAACCCAAGTCCATTCTAAAATATTGTCTTTTGAAGTGCTCATCTTGGAATATGGCATAATGGATATTATAACATCTTATCCTGTGTATATTGAAAAATACGTAACACATGGCCATATCATCCAGTTCTGGCATATAATTAATTCTCATAAGTTTTGTTTTCTTTCAGGATATTGTATAGCTCACAATGAGTGCTGACACCAGAGCCCGAACCACCTCCACTTTTGGCACATCTTCTTCATGGCAGCCTCTCCCATTTCTACCCCAAGTCCCCCAACCCCTACACCGAAAAAGAATAAGAGGAGGAAAACAAATTTTATGACGGATTTTCTAACACATGAAAGTGCTAAAGAGCAGAAGCACCATGAGGAGAGAGTGAGGCGTAAACAGATTGGTTCTTAGGCCGGTTTGAGCAACAAATTGGTGAAATGCCGAACGCTTAATTTCATGTTTGCCTGGTTGTTATGTGCAGTCACAGGAACCAAGTTCCTGTTTGTGTGATGGCTGATTTGTTGACATTGTGATTGCACTATTCAGATGTCAGTAACTTCAGAAGCACATGTTTTATTTTTATACTTTGTTGTTATGACATTTTGGTATTCACATAAAAAGCACAATACCTTTACACCTGAATCGACATAACGTTAGGCGATAAGAAAGTTACATTTAAAATTTAAGCCGACTGATGTCAATGAACTAATAAAGCAATAATTAATTTGATCCTGTTCCTGGTATGATGCAGGATGTAGGATGTAGGATGACCTGTCTAGAAAAGAAAGAAAGAAATAACTTCACATAATTTAGTCAGGATTGGAAGGCTTTTTATGAGGTAAAACTAGGAAACTAAATGCAGATGGCACAAATATGGTAATAATCACACAGTGCATGTTTATGGTATTCTCCTGTCAGACTTGCATACAGATCATCCCACAAGTCGATAAAGTAAACGGTCGTTAATTTGTCATTACGTGTGTATCACAAACAGGGTGACCCAACATTAACGTTAGTTACCAAGTCACTGTACTTGCTAGTTAGCATGTGTGTATTTATAGGCTAACTACAACACAACTTGTTTGCAGTTTATCATACAAACCTCAAACTGATCCACCAGCATTCCCAGGCGTTAAGCTAGCCGTCTTTTTTTAAAATTTTGTTTCCCCGATTAGCTGCTGACAACGAAAAAGGATGCCCACGCAATAAGACGGTATTGTGAGATCTGAAATGTCAACAAACAGTTTTTTTTTTGGTCGCGTCTATTTTGTCAAATCAATGCCTTCCACGACTACTGATGATGTATGAGGATCATCAAGGGTTAGTAGGGTCAGATTTCAACCCTTAACCCTTGTGACTCCGTTTTGAGGGGCAAGTCGAAAAGCAAAATGAAGGGCAAGGGCCAAGGGATAGGACCAAGGGGTGTCAAATAGGCAATTGGGATTGGGCGTATGTAGTTTGGTTGTTGATATTGCCACAAGTCCACGGCATCCATCTTCCAACCTCGCTGTTCCATCTTGTTCTCCAACCTCACTGTTTTGCCTCAGCAGCTAATTCACTACAGCGTAGTTTCTTTCTTTCGTATGCCTCGTCTATTGCTTCTTCCCATGGGACTGCTAGCTCTATAAAATTAACAATTTGCTGTGTGTTGGACCAGAGTAGTAAATCTGGTCTTAAGTTGGTTGTTACAATCTCTGATGGGACTCTCAGTTGTTGGCCAACATCAGCAAGCATTTTCCAGTCACATTCTCTACTCAGCTGCCCTGAGTTTTCTTTTGCCCTATAACTCTTCTTTCCCAGTACTCCCTCTCTGACAAAGCGAATGTGGTGACGATGATAGCCTATTTTTGGGCGTATTCTTTAAAATTTTGAATACCCTAGCCTATCGGTTCTCATTCTCTCGGTTCTAGCTTGCTAAACATTGGTTTGAAAGAATGAGATTTGGAGGAATGGCCATCTGAGACACTTGCTGGCTCATCTGGCTAGTCTGAAACCTAGCTAGTTTTGCGCACCAAATAGCACGAGGTAAGGGTTTCACAGACTAGTCGACTTTCAAACCACTAGTCAACTATCAACACCACTAGTCGACTAGTTGTTGTAGACTCGTTGTCGTTCATCTGTGGTTTGAGCACAGTGAGGTAATAAAGCAGTAGCAATGTATTTACAGTTACGCAGCTGGGGCACTGTAGGCATAGTTGCCAAACCTCTCGATTTTCCCGGGAGAGTCCCGAGTTTCATTGGCACAATTCTGTATCAAAATATTTTTATAGAGAACCGCTGTTGTTTGGAATTCCTACAGATTTTTTAGGTTTCAAAGTTGGCAAGTATGGCTGTAGGTAGTTGTTGACAATTGACAATGTTGACAATGTTTTCAGCTGGGAGCTGTCAAACTCAGCTGTCAACGGTTGCCTTGGTAACTCCAGATACACTTGTAAAAGTCGCAGATATGCAACAAGAGCAGGGACGAAATGTAGGTCACAAATCAATAGTGTGGAAATATCAGAGTGATAATAACAGAGTACTAGACAATGAGGTGAGGTGTAATATATCTAAGGCTATCCTAAAGTACAATAAAAGTACCACCGCTTTGCATAACCATTTAAAGAGACACCCGCTTATGGCTAGCGTGTGCTACCACTAGCATCGGCAACGTTAGCATTAAGCGTCAAAGGAGTGAGCAAAGCCAAAAGCAGACGATCAATAGGATAATTCTCTAAACGCCCAATCAATGATCACAGAAAAAGAAAAATAACAGACCTGTTAGTAAATTGCATTGTGAAGGGTATTCGACCGCTTGCTGCTGTGTTTGGAGATGGCTTTAAAGACATCATACATTTTTTCGAACCAGGCTACGTTATCCCATCACGTACTACGCTGTTGAACGCCATCACACACCAGTACGACAAATTGAGAGCGCAATTAGCATCAGATATGAAATATCAAAGTGTTTCACTCACCACAGACCTATGGACTTCTCCCACCATGCATCACTGTGACAGCGCAATTATTTCAACACCACCTGGGAGATGAAGGCAAAAGTCCTTCACACCTGCATGATACCAGAGAGGCATACCGCATACCTCAAGTTGAACACTGAAGAATACTTGGCAGAGTCGGTTCCTATCATGGACTGTATTCTGGATCCCAGGTTTAAAGACCTCCATATCCTCCCGGACAACACCAGAGTGGAGGTTAAAAGACACCTGATTCAGCTACTGCGAGGTGGAGAGGTGGACTAGCCTGCAGCTACAGGTAAATTAGTTAGATATATTCACAATTTTAATAGCTGTTAATACAATTACGTAATATTATTCTATCTTGTAGTCACGCAGTATAAAATAGGCTATGTGACATGACACGAAAGGGGAAGCCCCATATTGAAGATGCAAACCCTAAAAACTTATAATATCCAAATCCAACTTTTTTTTAACTTTTTTGCAAAATAGATCTAAACATTCATTCACTGAAACCTTGAACCTAAATGCAATTGGCATTCTGACGGTGATTTGCTCCGCAGGTGCATTTGATGAAGCAGACAACGACGGACAACAGTAATGGAGAGGAGCCTGGTAAGAAAAAAACATGGCTGGAGAGTGATTATGAGGAACTGCTTGGCCAACACCTGCCCAGAAGAGTTACAAGAATATCTCCAGATAACCTGCATTCCCCATGATGAGCAACCCTCTGGAGTGGTGGGCACGCAACGAGAAGCAGTTCCCCTGTCTGGCCAAGCTAGCCAAAAGCTACCTGGCGATCCCAGCCAGTAGCACTCCACGTGAGAGGGTTTTCTCCCTTGCCGGGAACACAATTACTCGGCAGCAATCAAGCTTACACCCAGCTCATGTGGATGCCCTTATCTTTTCGAACGCTAACCTGGAGCACACGAGAATCATGAGGATGTTGGCGAGAGCGAGTAGCCTGTTTACATCCTCTCCCCCAATCTTGTGTTTATGGAAATTTGTATATTTTTCAGAATCGGTCAATCATTTGTAACAGCGGTGCTTATCGTTCAGCAGCGGTGCTTATCATTCATACAAATGACTTAAACAGAAGCGCAAAACTTACTCACCATAATAGTGAACGCAATAATGTACGTTCATGGTGATATAGGCTACGTTTTTCCACTGTGTGAACAGATGGCAAAGTTGCTCAAAAAAATGAAAGGAACACTTTTTAATCAGAGTATTGTATCAAGTCAATTAAACTTCTGGGATATTGATCTGGTCAGTTAAGTAGCAGATGGGACTGTTCATCAGTTTCAGCTGCTTTGGTGTTAATGAAATTAACAACAGGTGCACTAGAGGGGCAATAATGTGATGACCCCCAAAACAGGAATGGTTTTCCAGGTGGAGGCCACTGACATTTCTTCCCTCCTCATCTTTTCTGACTGTTTTTCACTAGTTTTGCATTTGGCTAGGGTTAGCGTCACTACTGATAGCATGACGCGATACCTGGACCCTACAGAGGTTGCACAGGATGTCCAACTCCTCCAGGATGGCACATCAACACGTGCCATTGCCAGAAAGTTTGCTGTGTCTCCCAGCACAGTCTCAAGAGCATGGAGGAGATTCCAGGAGACAGGCAGTTACTCTAGGAGGGCTGGACAGGGCCGTAGAAGGTCCTTAACCCATCAGCAGGTCCGGTATCTGCTCCTTTGTGCAAGGAGGAAGAGGATGAGCACTGCCAGAGCCCTACAAAATGACCTCCAGGAGGCCACTGGTGTGAATGTCTCTGACCAAACAATCAGAAACAGACTTCATGAGGGTGGCCTGAGGGCTCAACGTCCTCTAGTGGGCCCTGTGCTCACTGCCCGGCACCGTGGAGCTCGATTGGTATTTGCCATAGAACACCAGAATTGGCAGGTCCGCCACTGGCGCCCTGTGCTTTTCACAGATGAAAAGCACATGTGACACACTTGAAAGGGTCTGGAGAAGCCGTGGAGAACGTTATGCTGCCTGTAACATCGTTCAGCATGACCGGTTTGGTGGTGGGTCAGTGATGGTCTGGGGAGGCATATCCATGGAGGGACGCACAGACCTCTACAGGCTAGACAACAACACCCTGACTGCCATTAGGTATCGGGATGAAATCCTTGGACCCATTGTCAGACCCTACGCTGGTGCAGTGGGTCCTGGGTTCCTCCTGGTGCACGACAATGTCCGGCCTCATGTGGCGAGAGTATGCAGGCAGTTCCTGGAGGATGAAGGAATTGATACCATTGACTGGCCCCCACACTCGCCTGACCTAAATCCAATAGAACACCTCTGGGACATTATGTTTCGGTTCATCCGACACCGCCGCCAGGTCCCACCTCAGACTGTCCAGGAGCTCAGTGATGCCCTGGTCCAGATCTGGAGGAGATACCCAGGACACCATCCGTCGTCTCATTAGGAGCATACCCCGACGTTGTCAGGCATGCATACAGGGGCGTGGGGGCAATGCACAGTACTGAGCACCATTTGGAGTTGCTGCAATGGAATTTCAGCAAAATGGACCAGCCTGCCGCATCATTTTTTCACTTTGATTTTCGGGGTGTCTTTGAATTCAGCCCTCTGTAGGTTTGTAATTTACATTTCCATCAAACGATGTGGCATCCTTTCGTTCCAAACACATTACCCAGTCTATATCAGTATAGATAGCCAGCATGATTTATTTTCCCTTTGAGATCTGATGTTTTCAAAGTGTTTCTTTGAGCAGTGTATCTCCACTCATGGTGAATCAAAATACTTTAGTCTAAACCTTTCTGTTTGTGTACATTGTAATATCTGACATGTCAATGTCATTAAAGCAAAATTGACATTGAAGTGCAGTTAACATTAAAAACTGACAGAAAATATATATTCATCATTTCCATTTAAGAAAATTTCCAATACTAAATAAAAATATGGATTACCCAGCAAATTGTTAATCTGAGGTGACTATACATATCCTTGAAAACATATATGTACCAACTCGGGTGACTACTACGTGTATAACGTACACAGAACCACTGTAATAATATTGACACACTGAACTATTCCTGAAAATGTTTGGTCTTCTTAATGGTGGCTTATGTGAGCTATTCATGCCCCATGCCATATCTTTTTTATTATCACCACCATATCGACAATGTATGACTCAAGATTATTGACTGAAAACAGGGGCCCCCATTTGAAAAGTTAAATAATTGCTCATGATAGCTAAGAATTCAATGTCATTGTGAACTATTTTCGGAGATCTACAGAAGCAATATCTTCGTCTTACTGACTACACTGATTAAGGAGCTACTGTGTTTCTACATTAAAGGATCTAGGGTAAAAATTACTTTAATGTCTGTAAACGGGTCTTGTAACTTGAGAGGTATGGCTAGAGGCAAATAAAGTAGCACAGTTGATTCCATTGTGGGGCACAAGGAAAAGTTCAAATTTTGCAGCAAGGAAGGGGAAGACATTTTGAGTAATTCCCCAGTGATAATGGGGATGGTGTGAGAATCTTGCATATGGCACAGTAAACATGTTTTAAGCCAATTTAAAGCCCACACGATTAAAGATATTTGTTTTACATCTTAGCTATGTGTTCAGTGAAATCAATTTTACATAGAGCAACAGCAAGCCTCAAGAGTGCAAAAACAGCAAATTAGCATATCTCTTTCTTAGACGTCTCCCCATTGGACCAAAATCTTTGCTCTTCCCTTAAACCCCCACAAAAAACTCCATCCAAGCCTGCTAGTTCCTCTTAGTGGTTATGGGAAATGGAGGCAGCATTAATTTACCATCCCAACGACAGTTTCAAAACTCCTGTCTCCCTCTCACTATCTTCAACCCCTGCCTGTTCCAAACTTTCAACAACACTATTCATCTCACCAAGCCTGTTGGCTTCTTTTTCCTGCAAGAAGGAGGAAAGTGATATTTGTGAGAGCAGGGGCCGTCCATTCCAGACTGGGTCTCCCCCGGTCCTCCCGTTCAAAAACAATCTTCACATCGAGAGCACAAGTTGCAAACGCCTCCTGCACCTTAAAACAAAGAAGTAGAGGTGGAATGTAAAATGTATTCTGTCGTTTAAATTTTCAGGCTTGTAAAGCTAGCCTAATTAGCAAGGGCCCTTTAGTTTGTCTAACACACTAAATTGCTAAATAAAACTAAACCATTATTGCATTTTCACAAAACAAGGAGGACATTTCAATCAAATATCTTACCAATAATGTACAACTACAGCTAACTAGGATTACATAATTGGTAAATGCAGCCTACAACTAAGTTTATCTAAATCTACATGTGAATAAGATAACTATTTGCGGATCAAGGTACAAATTGCTACTGATCAATTAATTCTGTGTGTGATTGTGACCATTCTCAGTATTTTTATATATTTTTGGCATTACGCTTAGGCATGTTGGTTCAAATATGACCTAAACTATTTTCTAGGCCAATGTCAATGTTAAACTTTCTACTATACATTACCACAACTCAACTTACATTCTATTAAAACGTTCTTATATATTGCTTCCCATGGCTACAACACTATGTACCTGCTATTAGAAAAGCATTGACACTTTCTTTTTACCTCAGGACTGTGTTTGTCTCTGGCCATAAGGGACAACACCTCTTCCACCAGGTCTGCCTTGTTGCCGTGGCCCATAGACCGAATGTCTGAAAAGACAAGGGGATAACAGGTGTTAATTATGCAGCACCTCAACAGAAAGAGTATTCTCTTAACATTTTTGCATAAAAAATAACACCTTGTTAAAATCATCATATTTCCATGTTATGATTGGCATAATTATTCTTTATTGATTATCATATTGGTTGTTGCAGTGGCATAATCATCTTAATCATATTCTAATACAAGTCAACAACTTAAAGAGTTAGGGATCTGCGGCAAAGAATTGCTCCAGACCATAAAAGCTGTGTCAGATGTGGCAGAAAAAAGTAGCCTGTGGCAAAAACGGGGGAATATGGGCACCAAAGTAAAGAACATGTTGAAAAAAACAAGAAATTGGTTTAATCTCGGGACAAATATATAAAAGGTAGCCTTTTCTGCGGAGCATCATATTTCAAGCCTGCAGGAATAGAGTAGGGATATCTCACAGCTTAATAAATAATCTTTTTACATTTTTGAATATCTGAATTGAAAATCGTGCCGAAAGCAGATATAAAGGGGGGTTACTATGAGACGTCATTGCTCACCGTTCAGCCTTCTGGAGGTGTCGTGAGCTCAAATTGACAAAACATCCGGGATTGAGGGTTCCCACTTGAAAATACGTGGGCATGACATATCTGCTCTTAACCCACAGTCTTTAAAAATATTGTTTTTAAAAAAATGGATATTAAAACATTGTATCCTGTGTTTTTAAAAATTTCCCATCCAGATTATCTGGTGACTGTTGTGAATAGAACAACTGACAAGGGAAAGTCTTTGTGACTGATTGGAAAGACAGCTGACTTGAGGCAATAGACCTCAATGGGGCGACATGGGCTAGCAACTCATATTTGCAGCACTAAACACTGTAATCAGTAGACTGAACGCACCCGCAAAAAGCTACAAATAGAACTAAAGTGAAAATACTCAAAAGATGACTCATATTGATAACACTGTTTTGACCCTAAGCAATGTAACGACTAAGAGCATATGAAACAATTCACCAGATCTGTCACCAGATCTGTCCTGTGGCCGGAAAAATGTAACAACTGTAAGGGGCCCGAGGAGAAAGGGTGCTTAAGTAGAGAGAGGCAGGAACATCGCATTGACCTGTACTTTTTAAGAAGTCAAGCAAGTCATGTGAAATAATGTAACAGCTGGAAGGTTCCTAAATTGCAAATCACCAGAGAACCACAAATTACTTCAACACCATAGCCAAAAGCGCAGCAGCTGTAGGGATACCACTTTATGTGCAACGCTCAAAAAAGAATAAGGGAACACTTAAATCCCAGTGGATCTCAATTAACAAAATATTCAAGTCTTTATTGAGTCAAAATCTTTATTGATATACATTGTGTAATTCGTTGAGAATAAAATTACACAAGAACGGTCAATGGAAACCAAACTCATCAACCCATTGAGGGCTGGATTCAAAATCACACCGAAAATCAAAATCACAGGCTGATCCAACTTGCGTAAATTTTATCACGCCAACTCATAATGTGGCTCAGTAGTGTGTATGGTCCCTATGTGCCTGTATGCACGTATGCACTCCCAACAACGTCTGGGCATGCTCCTGATGAGATGGCGGACGGTGTCCTGGGGGATCTCCTCCCAGACCTTGACCAGGGCATCGGTGAGCTCCTGGACAGTCTGTGGTGCTACTTGGCAGCGTTGGATGCGCAGATACATAACTTCCCAGAGGTGCTCAATTGGATTCAGGTCTGGGGAACGTGAAGGCCAGTCAATGTAATCAATGCTATCGTCATCCAGGAACTGCCTACAAACTCTGGCCCCATGAGGCCAGGCATTGTCCTGCACCAGCGTAAGGTCTGACAATGGTTCTGAATTCATCCCGGTAGCTAACAGCAGTCAGGGTACCGTTGGCTAGCACGTGGAGGTTTGTGCAACCCTCCAAGGATATGCCTCCCAGACCATCACTGACCCAGCACCAAACCAGTCATGCTGGATGATGTTGCAGGTAGCATAACGTTTGCCATGGCGTCTCCAGAATCTTTGACGTCTGTCACATGTGCTCAGTGTGAACCTGCTCTCATCTGTGAAGAAAACGGGCCGCCAATGGCAAACTGCCAATTCTGGTGTTCTCTGGCAAATGCCATTCAAGCTGCACTTGCTGGGCTGTGAGCACAGGTCCCACTAGAGGACGTCGGACCCTCATGCCACCCTCATGGAGTCTGTTTCTGACAGTTTGTTCAGAAATATGCACATGAATAGCCCACTGGAGGTCATTTTGTAGGGCTCTGGCAGCAATCCTAGTTACTCCACAATTGTTAATCCTAGTGATTGAATACGGATAGACATTTTTTCTTGAGGTCATTGTGACAGTTTCAAGATAAACCCCAACTGTCTTGTCGTCACATGAATGGAACATTTGTACCTAATGTTATTAACCATCGTTAAGCAAAGTCTGCAAGTGCTGTCACAGGGACGTCACGAGAACCGATTCTTCGGTACCGAGTCAACGCCAAAATTCAGAAAATGGGACGGTACTCGTTTTTCTACAGTACCATAAGTACTGGGGTTGCAATTCAAAAATATGTAGGTTATGTAAGTGAAAAAACACCAGCAGAAAGACATCGCTTTGATTGTTCAATTGCGTGCCGCTGCGCACCCATTTTTCTAGCTAAATTCTCCAAGGCTAAAAAAACAAGAACCAACCCGTACAGTTTTGTCGCAATCCGTAATGTGTTTGGCTCAATCCGCTATGTGGTTCGCTCCCCTGCAATAAATTAGCACAAACTGAAATCAGAAGCGAACAAGCATACTTCAAGCGAAAGCAAACTTTTCCTGTTCGCTTGGTTCTCTTTTGCTTGTTTGCTGAGGCTGTGATGGTATACTTGTTCGCTACTGATTTGATTTTGCGGTAGCTTACACCCCAATACAGCAGGGGGAACCAAACGTTTTGGATCGCAAAATAACATTAGGAGTGGTTACGAGTTTTAAAAGTGTCTATATTTTTATGACGCAATCACATACTGTTATCATTAAGTTTTATTATTATTAGCCCAGTTTTTTGGCATCTAACTAAGGTCACAGCTTTGAGCATTTCGCTTCCATTGCAACGCCAAAATATCCGTTTAAATGCCACGGACTGCGCTTGTACACTGCTAATTAATGTGTCTACTAGTTAATTTTTAATTGCCTCTTTTGCGTGCTTAATTTGCCCATAAACAATGAATGGGAAGGACCAAGTTGAATCATACCCTTGTGTATACTGCCATCTAGTGACCGCAATAAAATGTTGGTTAACATATACATACTGGTGGACTTGGAAAGAAGGAGCAAGATGCTCCTGTCCGATCAGTGTAGCATGGACTCACGATAGCTCTACAAGTCAAACTAAAAGTCAAAACAAACGTCTTTAATGTCAAAATTAAGACACTGGATAACACGTTTACGTGTATGTTGTAGGGGAACCAATCACAGAATCTTCCCCCCTCTCTGGTTAAGATCAAAGGAACAGGCCCAAATGGCCCTAGTGAACACTCCAGGGGGGGCCAGCCTGTTCCTCTCACACAACTCCTTAGATTTAAACAAAACAGCACACTGCTTC
>JAVQIZ010009306.1:2500-14570 GCA_036023535.2 Galaxias brevipinnis
GAGTTGTGATGGATTTAGCTTGCCTGGGTTTTTTGGGAGCTGCCAGTAAGGTTCCATTTAGACATTTTCGATTCTGACCACACCGGTGCAGCCACATTGTGGCCATGCCAAACCAGGCAGTCTCTGCTGTTGACACAGAGCCTTTTTGGAGTCGTCCAGTCAGGAGAAAGGTTGTTGGCAGTGTGGTATAGGGAGCACGAGGCAGTGATTGATTCTTCGACTGCAGTCAATGGACTTATGAGTGACAAGGGAGGAGTGTGCACGGGGGATGGAAACCCCTCTGGCTCACGGCTGAAGTCATCCCATTAAAGCTGCAGTGCTCTGCTGATGGCCCTGCTTTTTAAACACAGCTGAATAAAAGAGTGGGGGGGGAAGGGTGGTGGGGTGGGGGGGGCATTTGAGAAGGAAAGAGCGAGTGGAGCCAGAGAGAGAGAGAGAGGAAGGATGCAGGGAGAAGAGACAGAAACTAGAGCGGAGGAGAGAGATAGCTACAACGCTGGCAGACCCAGTAGCCCCCCCCAGCGGAGGGCTGGGACCCTTAGCCTTGCCCATAGGCTGACAGCTGTACACTGACTGTTCTGAGCCCACCCACACAGAGGCTAGGAACACTGGCCCGGGGCTAAACCGCCTATTAGAGAGGGCTGCAGCACACACAGCAGAGTCCCAGGCTGCAGAAGATGCTGTGGGCACAGAGGGAAAACAAACTGGACAAGGGTTGCAGTGGGAGGGGGGCGAGGGGGGCGATGAGTTAGACCGACGGTTCTCAGCACAGAGATTTCTACATCCGTTTCGACGTGAAGGCGTATTTGACCGTTCTACACATAATAGAGCTAGGCTTGATACATGACGCCCTCTTCACCTCGGCGTTGACTTTTTGTATTGTGATTATTTGAGGAACGCCTGACTGCAGAAGCCCTGCGGCTCGTTGGCTAGTTAGTCTTTCCCTCTCTTCTGAGGATTTGTAATGAGATGTGCAAAGAACGCTGAATACAGGTCCAAAATAGGTTATCTCTCTGGCTCCGGTCTAATCCTGTGCTGATAAGGGACACATTTGCACATATCACACCGGATTAGTAGGACCCTTTCCAAAAAGACAAACTACTACCCTGGCAGCTAGTAAAACATTTTTTTATGTTCTTAGCTTTTTTTAACAACTTTTCACTAAAACCTCCATGTTCCAGAGGTTGCATAAAAATGGACTGTTAAATCGTTTTTTATGAGGCGTGCCACCCAGAAAAAGCACATCGCCCAAGCAGTATGTGTTTTGGCAGCAGGACTTCATGCTTTAGAGAGGTTTGCTAGTTAAAAGGCAGTTGACTGAATCTAGGGGCTGAGGATGTTTTATTTGAACCCAGTTGTGAAAGATGCACACCCCTCGTCTTGACTATACGAAGGACGTCCATGTTGGATGTTATGGTGTTGATTTGTGAGCTTAAAGACATTTCAAAATAAGAACTATTTTAAAATAGGAGATTTTCCTGTTATATTTTTTGTGTGTGTGTGTGTGTGTGTGTGTGTCTTGGGACCCCAGCGACTGTAAGATTCCAAACTCTTCTCTTTCTCCCTCAAGAACAAAGGGAACAAGAAAATGAAGGCTAAGGAGAGAAAACAGCATGAGGTACTTTGACCCTTTCAACACCCACACTGCACCTCCTCCTCCATCCATCCGTCCGTCCATCTATCCGTCCATCCATCCACCCTCTTCACGCCATCCGGATGCTCTCACCATACCAGCAGCCTAGCAGCTCCCAGCGCTCCAGTTCCAGTGACGTTGAGCCAGCTGTGCTGCCGTCTGAATCCTCGACGGAGTGCCTTCGCTGCCAAGCCGCCGAGAGCTAGCTGCTAGCCCAGGAAGGGTGTTACGCTGTTATACCGCGTGCTGGCCAGATCCTCCGGGTCTGAATCATTTAACGACGGCGCTTTTTATTCTGAAGAGACACGGAGGCCTACCCGTCCGTCCGTCCCCCTCCAGAATCTTGGTGTATCTCCGTTATATAAACAAAAGTGCACAGTTTCCGCGCGGTCAGACATTTTGCTGCTGGAAAGCGTGGCATTTGACCTTTGACTGGTGGTGGTGGTGGCACGCTGTGGTCGTGACCCATCCCGTGCCATCGTGTCGGGTTTCATCGCGTCGACCGCTTGGCTGTGAAGTCTGACGACGTTTCCCCTGGACTGCTAGACACTGGTCACGGCCGCTCTCCCCAGTCACACCTCAAGGCGCCCGGCGTTAAGGCCCTACACTTCTTCACTGCACAAAAAAAGAGAAGGAAAAAAATCCCTCAAACGTGAGGCCGTTTCTATTGGCCATTTCCCTGCCCTACGGCGTCATGAAACACCTCATTGCATTTCAGCTCATCCATAAGCATACAGCTGTTTGTCCTTACCACGTGAGATTACTGAAAGGTTTATCCTGTTTCCTGAAAAGTCTGCCTTGAGCCACACCCCCTTGGTGACCTTTAGCCGGTCTATCTCTGCTGGAAAGTGGTTGCCTGAAATTTGTTGGGACATTGGTAATTCTGACCTTTGTGTGTGTGTGTGTGGGTGTGTGTATGTGTGGGCTTTGTAGGAGGTGGACAGTGAGAACAGAAGGAACACCAGGACCAGGCTTACACCTAAACTGACCCCACACCAGGAGGAGGTGAGACACGCACGTCACACACATGCTGTCAGTCTCCGTCTCCGTGTTTAAACACAACGCGCTCCCTCGCCTCCCTCACCCACACGCACAAAACACGCGGTGCATCTTGTAACGGCACGCACGCGTGCTCACAGCGCGTTGGGGAGCATGCTCGAGCGTACGCCGGGGTCCTGAGTTTACCTGCCGTCCCCTCTCTCTAGTGTTTGCCGTGTCGTGCGGTGTGTACCTCCCGGAGGCTCTCGACAGGTTCAGACACGGGCAACTGGGACGCACAGTGTAGTCTTGCATTACGTGGGCTTATTAGCAGTGCCTCCTTGTAGGCTTCCTTCCCAGACACTCGCCTTTTGTTGTCTCATATTTCTTTTTGCCATTTCCTTCACGATCAATAAAACACTATCAAGCTGTCTGTCTCTCTTTTACCTCCTGTGTGTACAGTGACACGATAACACGCTTGAAAAATTGTTTCCACTTTTCCTTGTTTCAGAGGAAAAGTGTTCCTGTTGTTTAGCCAAGATTCAAACACATGCACGTATTGTCTCACACCACACACACACACACACACCTACTGTAATTCTCACACTCACACACACACACACACACACACATCTAACAGTAGGTTCACAATCTCATTTAAGTGATCCTTGTTTGCTGCTCCTGTCTGAATGGCACACTCCCGCTGCTCGGTGGACAGCTCCAGGACTCACGCTAGCTAGCTCCCTGTCACACACACGCTCACAAAGGTTTAGGCCAGGGTCCATTAAAGGTGTGCCCCTCACCCCCCGCAGGGCTCCCCCGCTGGCTGCAGCCGAGATCAGACCGAGAGCGGCATGCGGCCCCACGACTCCAAGTCCAGCGTGCGGAGCAAGAAGGAGGGGACCCTTCAGAAGATCGGAGACTTCCTGCACAGCTCCCCCACGCTGTTTGGCACCAAAGGTTAGGTTGACAACTATCGTTTTCTGTGGCTTCCATCCTTTTTTTTTTTTTGTCCATTTTGTGACTTACCTGCATGGAAAAAAAATTTGGGGTTTCAGTAGCATTATGTAATGTGACAACGTAAACCATCTTTCTTAATCAAAACGCCTCAGTAGTTTAGGGGCGATGTGGCTCATCCAGACTGCCTATTCTCCCCTCTCCTCGATATTTACTGTTGTTTACCTTCCTTCCACGCCGCTGCCTACCTGACCCACTGCATCTCCTGCTCCGCAGCGAAGAAGATTATGGGTTTGGTGAGCGGTCGGTGTGAGGAGAATCAAGGGGGTTTTGCTCTGAGCAGCAAGCCTAAGAAAAGCAAGAGGAACCTTTACTGCCCCGAGATCTCATCTCCCATGGACGTACCCGCCCACTCGGTAAGATAAGACCCGTATACGCATAAACACACGCCCCAGTGCGTCCACAGTACACTGTCTTCAGAATATTTCAGTGCTTTCAATATTTCTCTGCCAAATATGATTTCGTTTTAGTCATTGTCTTTTGACTAAAAGGTCATTTCGATTTTTTGTCGTATTTTAGAATTGTTTTTGTTTTGGTCTAGTTTTAGTTGGCTAAATCTAAATCGTCATAGTTTTTGTTATCGTAAATTCGTTTTTATTTAGTTATCGTCTCATTAATGTCAGTAAAAAAAAAGAAGCTTACTGAGACTACATTCGTCAACCAAATGAACACAGCTTCTGATCGCGATGGTATCTCTGCCCGCAGTTTATCAGCCGAGACGCCAAGGAGAAAGACGACGATAATCTCATCATCAGGAGACGACTTCGCACCAGAACAGCCAAATAAGCTTAGGCTCAGTATCCGTGATCACTTGGCCTGTAAATATTCCTCATAATATACTGTTCTAGACTGTAAGCTTGCTACTGCACAGCCTCAAGGGGGGGGGGTTTAGAAATACTACACAATCATAGCCAGGAATTAAGTATTTTCGTAGGGTTGATGAAGGGATGCTTGGCTTTGCACTGTACTTGTAAAGTCGAAGACATATAGCACGTTGTTATTTCATTTTGGATGTTTTTTAGTACACCATTTGCACTTTTCCATCAAGTATACCTACTTTATCACTTATAGTATTTACACACCAGATTTATTATACTATTTTATTCACATTTAAAGTTGCACATGATATGATTTTTTTTTTTTATCAGTAGGCACTGTAATTTACAGAGGGTTTAGCTGAGGTCAGCTAAAGCTACATTCCAAGTGGACCAATATGTTATGTCTACTTTTGTTGTTCCCTGGCCGGGTTCCAAACAGGGCTGTTGGGTTGATAGAACTTGGTACCTCCAGAGAACTGTTGCTTTGTCCCAATCATCTAAACATTCATGTGACGTTCCAGGCAGGCTTGTAAAACATGAAAAGGATCTAGAGAATATTGGAGGTTGAGTCCTGTTGTGCTTCTTGTGTTCACACCTCACTATAAAGTCTTAGTAGTGCATCTGAAGATGTCCATAGTACAGTACAGTAACGTTAGTACGGCTCGTGATGATTGTCTTAACCACTACCAGTCAGAGTCAAGGTGGGTGTTTCATGTCTAGTGTTCAGCCATGCTCTGCATGAGTTAGTGGACTTTTTTAAGTTTGTTTTTTTGTTTCAAAGCTGCTCTTTTGTTATATTTCACTGCCTTTGCAAATCTCTGTATAATGAGGTGGTCTAATAAACAAATATGCATGTCCTCACCTTCTGCCTCTTAATGTTGTGCAAACATGTACATTTCAGATGCAATTGCATAACCATAGCACAATCCAATTTGTTCAGTCTTTTTTCAATAGATTTTCACGACTTTAGAAACTGACGTTTATGCGTTGCCACGTGAGGTGAGTACAGAAGGGTGATCACAGAGGAGAGCTCTCGCATGACATAAACTCAGAGCAGAACTTTTCAGAAGTGCTAGCATTACATTTTCTACCCCATATTATGATCTGTGGACTCCTTATCCTGATATGAGCTCAATACTCTACCCAGTGAGCTATTCCGTACAAAGCCTTTTTGAACATAATTTGCGGTAATTACTTTGTACAAAAGCTAGTGATTTTGCCTGCTGAGGAGTACCCCGTAGCTGTTTGTTATGCTGGAGGACACCATTATATGCACAGCTTCCAGACAAAAGACTTTCACGGCAGTTGCAAAAGGTCCCACTGAGCCCATTGATGGCAAAGTATAATTCGAGCATGGAGGTAGACTGGCTACTGTGGCACAAACACACACGGCAAGACTGTTCTTAGGCTTTGTTCTTTCCCCACGCTGTCAGAGCGGCTGTAGCCACTCATGCAGTATTAACACTATCAAACTGACACTTGCTTAAGCCTGGGACCCGGGAGAATTTGTGGGCATGTGTCACTACCCCATGACAGCGTTATTAAAAAAATATATTAATATGTTTTCAAATTGTTATCAGATACTACTTACAATCACCTAAATGAGTGACACATAAACCCTAACAGTAGTAACTACATAACTTCCTACATGCTAAGTTCCTAGTTGCAGCTTCCTGCTGTTGTAAAGTGCCTCTGTCCTCGGGGAAGAAACCTGTATACCACAGATAACAACAATGTACTACTGCATGTCGTCGTCCTCCACATAAACGACAGATGGAAAAGAGATATAGTATGTACCTGAGGGAAAGTACAATTACGCTGGATTGATGTTACTTACAGGAATGACAAAGAGGAATGACAAATGGAGGCAAGGAGCGTCTGAATAAAAAGTTAGTCAACTCTACGTGACAGCTTGGCTACCATGTCCTCAGCGCCACGTCAGGGAAATCAGACGACGTGTTTCTCGGTCAATGAGGGAGAAGCTGTGATATTGTGATGTAGCGATCACTTCCCACGCAGCTGCGCCATTGTACCATCTGAATGTCAGTTCCTGCTTACGATTCTCCAGAGACGAAGTACAAATCTAATCTGCTTGTGTGTGTGTGCATGCGTATGATATAACATAGGCATATAGTGTGTGCGTGTGCGTGAATCAGTACCAGCCCTTTTTTGCCAAACTGAACACTGAAAACAGATTGTGCATCCACCAACCTAATTAGGCAAGTTAACAATGGGACGGCCATTACAGCACTGCTGGTTAAACGAAGAAGACGTGCAGGGCACACTGACACAATGGAGGCTACTGGTTCATCTTTTGGAACCGTACTCTGAGCATCAGGTGGTTACTTTGGAGGTGTATATTTGACTATTACCATTTCGAATGATGCAAGCTAGATATGTGTTGACCGGTTCCTGAATGTACAAGGGTAAGGAGCCATAGGTATTTCTCCAGTATGTTTGTGTGTATGTGTGTGTGTTTGTGCATGCATGGGTGCATCTGTGCGTTTGTGTTGGCAATCATATGCTTTAAAGGCTTACACCTGGGCTTGGCCCAAGTCCACTTGGAAAATAGGGACCTTGGCTCACAATGGAAATATGAATAGAGTACTGTCAGTTGCCATTTTCTCCTTGGCTTCATTCAGGGTAATCCAAAGAGATAGTTCCTTGCATAGCCTCCTTGGAGCAGTTGTACCCCATACAACATTAAAAGGGGCAGGACAGTTCTTGGGCCTTAAGCCGAGCAGGTTGCTAAAGCATTTGTAGACATGAGTTTGAAATTCAAAATCATCAACACTAAGGATGTATTCCGTAACATCGCAATGCTGATCAGAAATATGATCTCTTAAATTTGACCCCTTCTTCTAGAGGCATTGCCCATAGAGAGGTTGGCACTTTCCAATTCCAGTAAATAGTCAAACAAATGTATCACCACTGTCACGATGTAAAACCAAAGATCCAAATAAAATCCACACAAAATAACTTTCAAACAACTTCTAAACTTTCACAAAAAAATTCAGAATGGTGTCCAAAGGATATGGTGCCATCTTTTACACAGTATGCACTACTCAGACAAATTCTGTGAAAGGAATGTGTTAATAGCAACAAGAAGATCCGCAACTAAAGACACTACAGATGAGCACAGCTGCTGTGTTATTCCAGTGTAAAGTGAATGGGACACTGAGCTGAAAAGGCCGTTCCTCATAGAAACGCTGTATGCCATAGCCAGCAGGCAACCAGCAGCCTTTTGCTCTGAGCAGCACAATGTCGCAATACAGTTGATATAATATGATGTCAGCAAAAACACACATTTCCTCTAATTGAAAGAAAGTGTTTTTATAAAGAACGAGTTCAGAAACTTCTAATGAAAGTAAATGTGTTTGCTCAATAAACTTGAATTGTTTTCCGGAATGTTTGATTATTTGATTATTTGTCTTGTTTTGTTGGCATGTGTATATGCACTAGAGTACCACGTCAAGGTGTTTGCTGTATGGTAACAATATAATTACTGAACAATGGAAAGGTGCACTCAGCACGGACATGGCCTCAAATAATTGCTCCTCTGACATGTTTGTTTTATTTTGTTTATAATTGCTATGTGAAGTGCAACATTCATTCTGGAAAAAACAGCAATGCAAGTTCCCTGCCCTAGTACTGCACCTAGCCCGGTCAACACATAAGCAGCTTGCATCTATTGAAATGGTAATAGTTAAATGCACGATTCTTAAAAGAGATAATATGGGAATAAAAAAAAGTGATGGCAGAACTGCTGGCACCGAAAAAATTATTCCACTAACATTTTCAACCTGACTCGGGCATGGATTTCTTTTGACACTACTGATAGCAATTACTACCATACCATTTTATACAATTTCATGTAATGAGTTTGATTTTGTTTCCATTGTGTGAAATCATGTACATCTACACAGACATGGTGGTGGTTATGCTATGGGTATGCCTCTCATCAAAATGAATATAATTCAATCAAATAAAATAACCCTGTAGTGAGAATCCTTAGGGACATGCAATTAAAGTCTCAAAGGCTGATACAACTAAGTGATACTTGGCTGGGCCTCTTTAGAGCGTTCCTATCCCTTCTGTCCCCTAAGGATCTCAGAAACAAGGCCACATTTATCATCGGATCCCAAACCCTGGGGGACTCACACATCACATCGACACCCACAGATTTGCCGTGAGACCCTAATGGTTGCGTTTTAATAAGCTCCGCGCTATTCCCACTGTGCCCCGTCGAGAGGAACGCCAGGAAAATGTGGAAAGCCTTTAGAGATTCGATAACGTCCTTTAGTGGGATCGCAAGGATGAACAGAAACTATCTCCGTCCCACGGGTCCGCGCGGCCGACGAGAAAGACGGCGATCCGGACTGCCGAGAGGTTCAACCTCTGGTGAGCAGTCGCCGTGATGAATGTTCCGTGTCTCCGGGCGGGTACAGACGGAGGTTTGACCCGAAGATAAGCCCGAGGAGCGGAGGGCCGCGTGGGACAGAGACGACGCCCTCACCACGACTGCATCAGATATACGCCGTCTCGTAATGTCACATGGTAGCCTGGCTCGTCTCCACACCACCTACACAACCATAAAACTATGGCCTTTGTAGGTCAGTGTGTGTTGGGCTGTTTGTGTGTGTGTGTGTTTTGTGTGTATGTACGGTCTCACAGAAATTAATCTAATTTGGACGAGGAGGTAAGGAAAAATAACCTTCGGCATGCTGCTCTTTCGGCCAGCTCTGATCCTGTGAGGTACCTTTGCGGTTGGATTTTAGCCTTGTCTCCCTCAGTGACTCATTTCCTTAACGGTGGGCACTATGTGCTCCTCTTTCATTTATGTTGACTCGGGTTGCCATGACGACGCGGTTTGGTGTTTCACACAGGACTGGGGCTTGACTCCGTGTTGGTCACAGATGTCGAGTTAATGTGACAGGTTCAGGTCCTGCTCAGGGCAGCGCCAGGAGAATGTGTGTGCGTGTGTGCTAATGATCCTTCATGGCTAGCAACACACTGTACTGGTGCATCATGGGAAGGCTGGGTCAGGATGCCATTTTCATGTTGGACTCTGACAAATCTTTCAAGTAGATTGCATTTAGGGAAACCACTTCAACGGTGACATGTGTACTCAACATACAACAAGGGGTTAATAATAAACCAGAGTGTAGGTTGAAGTGTTGGACTACCAGGCGTGTCATCGACAGCTTAGCCAATACAAGGTCTAGTGTAGCGGCGTTTAGGTCCAGGGTGTGGCTGTGGAGCATAAAGTCACTGGTGAGTTTGGAGTAAAGCAAACCAAGATGGTTACACCCCAAGTTGTACTACCCTTCTGCAGAGATGCCTGGCCTTTTTATGCTGGGGCAGTTCATTGGCCAAACAGTGCTGCTGGTCCTCCTGCTTTCAGACAATGATCTGCCCTGATTGAGCAATGGGTTATTGTGCCATGCCTCAAGGCGGGCCGGTGTTGTCCAGGTAGCTGGAGCTCCTGCTGTGGGAAATGGACTGCAGGGCGTGTTGACACTGACCAGGGTGCTGGTGTGACCATTAGTAAAGAGTCCAGCACCCCAAGGTTTGTTTATCAAATACAGAATCAGTGCAAATTCATTTAAAACTTGAAGCTTTCAGTGACAATCGTTTTGTTTGTTAAGAGAACGGGCTTTTTGGTTAAGTGCTACAAAGTGATTTAATGTGTTATTGTAGATGCCCTTCTGTCATCTTTGTCACTTCATGATGGTTAAAATGTATTTTCTTAATGTCAACCAATAAACCTTAAAAATGAATGCCATTTATAAGGGAGACAGTTTACGGAGCAGACAGGGGTGGCACGACAGCCATGGCTGGCGCCATAGCAACAAACTTAATGGGTCAAAGGGCATGTGATATAATACATAAAAATGCTTTTTTTCATTTCTTTCTGCTTATTTAAACCATGAAGTTGTCGGGGTTTTTTTTATTGTTCACCGAGGTCATAAATACACTGGCACTAAAAACACAGCGCATCACCCTTTGATGAGTATAGAGGATTCAAAATCTAACCCGAAGGATACGCAGTCTATACTGTTTTGCCCTTCCATCTCTCTGAGGTCTAAAACTATTATTTTGAATTCCGAGTCCAACTCGAATGCATTGACGGGTACGGTATATCAAAGTGCAGCTTTTTCCAGCCGTGCTTTTGCTTTTAAGTCATTACCTCACGGAGTAGCAGCAACATTAATCAGAGTCCCCGAGGTGAAAATATATTTCTGCTCAGGAATTCATCAGCTTCTGTTTTGTTATTGAGATGTGGCAAAGAAAGGCAGTTTTTTTTTGTGTGACTGAACATTGCTCAAGCAGTCTCATTCACCCTTCTGGTAAAAACATGTTGAATACCATTGGAATACAGACTCACACAAATGCAGCAGAAGGTGAGAAATGTGCCTATGCATATGAAATCAGATGGTATCAAACCACCCATTCTATTTGTTTTCCATTCATCTCAATCTGTTTTGTGTAGCTATCTTCATCAAATAACGCAGGAAGAGTTCTGCCTGTCGGAAAAACACAAATTAGCCCAGGGGAATATATATATATATATATACAGTAACCTACATATATATAACTTCTGACTTCTATTTCCTTTACAACAAAAGTTTCTATCAGACAAATTGAAATTGTATTGGGATTCAAGCTGGCCATATGTTAACCCCTGCAATCTTTCGAAGCACATGTGAAGGAACTCATGCTGCTGAGAGAAGCTTGTGCTTTCACCTTGACATGTACAAAGGGATAGTGGGCCTAGCTGGATGTCTGAAACACAGCCGTGACCAAAGAAAGAGGCTTAAACCCAACCTGAACTAAAAACAAAAAGAGTGAGCCTGGGTTTTACCCAAAGACGTTGTTCACCGCATCTGACTCGGAGCACCTGAGAGTAGAGAGGAGAGATGTTCTCTTTTCAACATACCGGGTCCACTCTGGAACGTGTGTGAAGAGGAAGCAAGGAGAATGGGATGAGGATACCTAATAATTCTGTCTGTGTTGGAGCGCCTCGGCGTCATCTGCCCCCTCGGAAAAAAATAGAGACAGATGGGAACGGAGCGAAGGGGAGGGGTAGAGAGAGAGAGAGAGTAAGATAGGGGGAAAGTGAGACGGGGGGAGAGCGAGAGATAAACGAGTGTGGCATCTGTGTGGCACAGCTAAGCGTATGATAAACGGCGACATCAGGCTTCATAACCTTGCATGAACGTGATTTTATCTCCAGCGAAACCTGTTTGACAAACATCTCAAGTAAAATGTTTTCAGTGCCGTCAAGTAAATGATGTCAGGAATGCTGATTGACAGCTAATTAGGATGATAGGACTGGTGCAAAGAAAATGGTAGAGTCCCTCTCCCTTTTCAAGTTCCGTTGCTGAAAAGAGTACTAACTGAAGAGATTGAAGTTTGATTCCTCAACATGAGTTGCGGTAATCCATCCATCCATCCATTAGCTATACCGCTTATCCTATGCAGGGTCGCGGGGGGGCTGGATCCTATCCCAGCCGACACAGGGCGAGAGGCGGGGTACACCCTGGACAGGTCGCCAGTCTATCACAGGGCCGACATATAGGGACAGACAACAACTCACACTCACATTCACACCTACGGACAA
>JAVQIZ010009332.1:0-30114 GCA_036023535.2 Galaxias brevipinnis
CCCCCCCCCCCCCCCCCCCCCCCCCGCCCCCCCCCCCCCCCCCCCCCCCCCCCCCCCCCCCGCAGTGAAGATAGGAACAGTGTGAGGGAGGTGGAGAGGAAGACAGAGAGGGGGAGTGATAAAGGGCAGAGGAAGCAGGAGAGATAAGAACGAATAGAGAAAAACGTGGAAGAGGCGATAAGGCTCCAATGAATTGAATATCAAGGATTGAGATAAAGAAGGAGAAATAGAAAAAGCAGGGAACGAGACTGACTGAAAGGGGGGAAAAAAAGGAGAGAGATAAAACGAGAGCCGACACAGAGAAGAACATGAGCCGCGCGGCCTTTCAGACAGACAGACACGGAGACAGACAGAACAAAACTCCAAAACCGGAGCGAGACAAAACTTCACGTCATGTCTCCTCCCCGGGCCCAATCTCCCCTCAACTCCAGACAGCCCGACAGCCGTCTCCTAGCCAAGCAGCGGACACCCACGCTGAGCCGGACCCTATTACCTGGCACACCACGGGGAACTGGGAGCGGTGCACGTGGTGCCCGTCGATGCCCAGGGGGAAGACGGCCGCCAGGGCCATCATGCAGCCCACCGCTGTCATGTTGTTCAGGTAGGGCTGCGAGTTCTGGATGTAGCTGGAGAGGCAAAGCAGAGGAAACGGAGAGGTGAGGGAGGGTGGGGGAGGGGGAGAGAGGGGATGTGTCAGAGTACTCTCACAGGTTTGACTTGACTAAATGTGTTAGATCTTAAAGCTTGACTGGCTCCGTGGAAATGAAGCGAACGAGACGTTCTGTCTGCGGGCGTCGTTTGTAGTTGACAGAGGTAGACAGAGAGATGTATTCCCACTTTGGATGAGCAAACAGAACCCTTTCATTAAAAATGTTTTTTGTAATAGCTTACATCCAATTCCTTTAGCCCTTAAATATGTAGTGGAAAATTTTGTGACGTTTCAGTGTATGGTTTAAATTAGACAATAATAATAACAATAATAGAGAATGTAGTAGAGTGTGCAAATAAAATATTATCTTGTGCGTAATAAGTAGAAATACATTTCTCTCTATGCAGCTAGAACCACCCACGCTGTTTGCTTGTGTTTTGAGTGAAAGGGGTTTTCTACACGAACACGGGGTCAGTGTGTGAATCTATCAACACAAAGGCCCAAATCAGGTGGATATTTTACTATTCATAATGGCAGTCTTATTACGCTACATCTGATAGGGGAGGTTAAGGGTCTGCTACACCTTAAAGACAGATATTATTTGACACAATAGGATACCTTATTATGATAATGAGGGCTACAAAATACATTTTCAAATACTATGGCACAAGTACAGCTACACATTTAATTTCAAGTTTCAATCACTAAAACATCTTTTCCATGCAGAGACCTGACTGTTGTGCAGACTGACCGGACGTTGCTGTTGTAGATGTTGAAGGTGAGGCAGACGATGCCCAGCAGGATGCCCAGGCCGGCAAACACCGACACCGCCGCAAACAACTTCTGAGACAAGTACCTGTACTCCTCAATCACCATGGTCTGGTCAGCTGGAGGGCCCGCACCTGAGAGAGTGTGTGTGTGTGTGTGTTAGTGGCGGGGGAGGGGAGTGAGAAAGACAAGAGGGAGGATAAAATAACAGGCAAATGAGAAGAGGAGAGGAGGGAGGCAGAGAGGGTGAGGAAGACAGAGAGAGGGAGGTCGCGGTAGAAAAATGAGGAGAGTCAGACGGGGGGGGGGGGGAGAGATGAGGACGAGAGCAGTAGGCAAGGACAGTTAAGAAAGGGGGAGAGAGGCAAAGAAAAGGAAGGACGGTCAGATCCTATCTGGGAAAGTCAGGCAAGTCAAAGAAGGCATTATGCACACTCGTTAATATGTACTGTACCTCGTCGTACCACATCCGTGGGGCTGCATACAGTTGGCCAGTTTACACAGAACGCCTGTGCATACGAGCACACGCATTACCCTATATTATCCGATCACTTATTCATGCGTATACAAGTTGAAAGAAAGCCGGACTATTCCTTGGTGAGCAGCATGGCCAAAATGAGAAGCAGATGGACAGTTCTCTCCTGACACCATGGCACACGGTCTGTGTGCCTGTCCATCTATCTGTCCAGCCATGGCCAGCCCTGCCTGCATATCCCCTTGAGCTCTTAAGTGTGTTGGCATCTGCTTCCCAGTCAGTGTGTGTGTGTGTGTGTGTGTGTGTGTGTGTGTGTGTGTGTGTGTGTGTCTATGTGTGTGTGTGTGTGTGTGTGTGTGTGCGTGAGAGAGAGAGAGAGAGGTCATTCTCTCAGGTTAGTGTCAGGGGACTTCTGTCAGTGGCATGTGAAGAGGATATGCTCATTTCAGAGGGAAAACCTCAAAGCATCTCCATATACACACAAGGGCACAAGTACACAGCCACGTTGAAAAACACTCGCACACTCCCCTCCGGGCGTCTCCAGACTCTCAGCGCGCCCCACTGTGTTTTGACACTCTCAGAGCTGTCACGCCACTGACAGGCCACGAGTGACATCTGAGACTTCTGCCTGACGACTTGACAGACTTCTGGTTGAGTGTGCCTGATTGTGTGGGAGTGTGCATATGGCACTTTGGGTAAATGTAAGTCTGTGGGAGAAATAGAAACAAGAGCTCAATGAGATGTGTTTGTGTGTGTAGGTGTGTGTTTGTGTGTTTATGTGTGTGTGTGTGTGTGTGTGTGTGTGTGTGTGTGTTTGTGTGTGTGTGTGTGTTTGTGTGTGTGCATGGAAGCATGTGCATGTAAGCGCCCATTCACTCTCCATGTTTGCGCTGTTCAATCCCTCCTCCGTCCTTGATCAAGGAATCAGGACAGAATGTTGCTATGGAGACCAAGCTCTATAACAGTTGCCACAGCGATTAGAAAAGGGAGCCGGGCTGAAGCGGTTGTTAGGGGCGACCATGAAAAGAAGTAAGGGTGGGTAGCGCTGCAAGACGGGGATGGAAAACAGGTGGACGGGTTAAGTTAGAGGGCGCCATTCAAGCTCTACCCCGCCACCGTGCAGTGAACCAAACGCACCCCTGTCAGTATGGGTTAATAAGACCATCCATTCAAAACAACAAACAAACGAAAACAATAGCGAATTCCGGTCACGCATCGGAAAAATCACATATAACCTTTGTCACCTTGGTAAACAAACCTCAACCTTGCCACTCGGAAAAGCAGACCCATTCTGCCTCTTTTGTCATAGCTCCAGCCTCCACTCCTCCCCGACAGCCCAGCCTGGCCTGGCCCGGCCCAGCCCAGCCCGCAGCCTCGGAGAAGGACAGAGGAACAGCGTGCTGACACACAGGTCAGCCACAGCCGCCTCTGATCTGCAATTAGACTCGCTCGCCTTCAAGGTTCAGCTAAGCCTTTGGCGACAACCCATTTCCTTAAAAGCCTGAAAGAGGCGGCCCTCCGTTGGCTTTCCAGGCGTGCCGGATGGATTAGAAGCGCAGTCGGCCCCGGCACAAGTGTGTCACCTCTCCGGGGAAGGATGGGCCGGTAAACAACGACCGCATTGGCCGCGGTGACTGAGGCAAATCAACAGTAATAGCATTTCAGCGCCCACAGAGACAGGGCCAGCCCTCTGAACCTCCCCCCTGAACGCCGGAGCCAAGTTCTGCTTCTCCACTAAAGCCTCTCCATAATGACATGCGATGCCAGTGTCGCGTGCAGCGGGCCCAGCAGAAGGCAATAATGTAACTAATATCAAACCCAATTCCAACCAATTGGACCAAAAAGAAAAAAAACAGATGGGCACTGGCACTTTGTTCCCATATCAGCTTGGCCTCACAGCATGTGTTCCCACGGCTAATTGAAGGGGGAAGTGAACAGCCAAATCACTGGTTCAAACCTAAAACGGCAGAGAATTTGGAGTAATTATGTGTCATCTAAAGAGCACAAAGGTCTAAATGGAGGCCAGGGAAGCAGTAAGTATTACAAGGAGGGGGGGTTGCTGAATGCCATGACACAGACACACACAAACGCACGCACACATACACACACACACACACACACACACACACACACACACTGGCAGTCTGACAAAGGCAATGTAATCAGCTCCAGCCCACCTATCCAGACGTCATTGCCGAACCAGGAGAGGTTCTTCTGAGAGCTGTCGTAGTATCCAATTTTCTTGTAACTTCCACCTACAGCAAACAGGGAGAGAGAGAGAGAGAGACAGAGAGAAAAAAGGAAAGCATTCCCTTTGAAATGTGAAACTATTACATTGAGCTAATGCTGGCTTAACAAAAACTAACAATACCACTAAACGGAGATGGGGAATTGAGTGCCGCCAAAGAAACACATTCACCATTAAGAGACGATATGCTGTGCATTCATAAACAAGAAAAAACTAAAGCAACAAATAGAGACGCTAGCATAGGCAGGATGAATAAGTGCAGAGACGAGGATCAACAAATACCAGTACCAAGGGGAGAGAGAGAGAGAGAGAGAGAGAGAGAGAGAGAGAAAGAGAGAGAGAGAGGGAGAGCGTGAGAGAGAGAGATAAAGAGGGCGAGCAGTAGCGAGGGAGCTTACAGGACATTGATGACCATGAATACTGATCAGCACCTCGGCTATTTCAGCCATTCCAGTGAAAGGACTTGTCATTGCAGAAGTCAAATGACCTGGCAGTGGCACAGGCTAAATGAAAAGGGATTAGCATTTCTCAACTATTAGCACTACAAAACAGAACAGGGGCAGCAAACAGTCCATACCCTTATACTGGGCAGAGAACTCATTAAGTTGACATTGACAGATAGCAATGCTATTTACACAGAAAAAGCTTAGGACACGACTCGTACCCAATTAAAAGGGAACCTTGAGTCAACACATTTTCTAAATCAAGCCAATTCACATGCGGCGACGGGACTATGAAATGCAATGCAATCACTTTCCCCCCCGAAACACTTCGCTTTTTTTTAAACCGAGGGGGAAGGGAATCGATACGGAAAGGAGAGAGTCAGCAATGATTGCCGAGATGAATGAGTGATGTGCCCTGTTTGAGCCGACCGGAGTATAAAGAGACAGTCGTACACAGAGGTCTGTGAGGGGGAGAAGGGCACTAAACCACACACACAGTACGCTACCTTGCAGTTGCTCAATAAGAGTCATGGCCATTCGGGAACCCTGGGCGTCGAAAACCACGTGACCCTGCGTGACAAGAGAAGACATATAGTTAAGATCAAGAGGGGTCAGAGTGTGTTGAAGAACGATCCCCACACAGCAATAAAAGGGCCCGAGCGACGATGCAGTCTACATGCTGTCTGAGAATAACATCTACCCCAACATCGCCCTGCCTTCCCATCCTCCTGCTTCTCTTTTCCTGGGTCAAACTCACCGACACCCCTTCAAAGGAGCTGGTGTTGAGCGCCCGGTAGATCTCCGAGGTGATGTCGTGGTTGTTGTAGTTGAAGTCCTCCAGCCGTCGGCCCTTGGCCTTCAGAGGGTCCACGGTCTTGTTGAGGGCAAGCGCCAGGGCCCACACGGCGTCGTAGGCCAAAGGGGCCTCCTGGTAGCCCCCCGTCTCCTCTGGGTTCATCATGCCCAGCCTCAGCTTCAGCTGGGAGATGAACTCCTGGGCCGTCTGACAGGGCAAGGAACAGGAAGAGGAGAGTGAGTAAGAGTGGGAAGTGGGCTTTCTGGATGTCTGTGTTTTTGAAGTATTTCACTCAGGGTTCTTGAGGGGAATCTTCAAAGACCACACCATTATAAAAACTAGACGGAAAGCGACAGAGTTTCTTTGCTTGTCAGAGGTGATTTATGCGTGAAATGTAGAAAGAAACATTATAAGTAGCTGTTGTGAATTAACACAAGGTTGAGTGCAATTATTTTCTGCTTCAATCTTGCCATGGCAAGCAAACTGAATATACTGTTTAACATTCAAACCCACCACGGCCTAAAGTAGCAAGCAGGTGCAATATTCTGGGTTGTTATCAAACACCAATTCCAAAGTGGGAATTGAATCTGAAATAGACTGAATGTTGATTCCTCTGTAGTTGTGAGCGTATGATTGCAGCCACCACAGTACTGCATACCAAGTTAGATATGCCGCTGATACCAGGTACTGTAGGAACATAAACAGCAGCTGTCGAGAAGGTTTGTGCGAACCAGTGAGTAGCGACGACGGAAAGAATTGAGGAGAAGAGACCAGGAGGGCAGCAAAGAAATAAAATAAAAGGGGGGATAAGAGGCAACAAAGAAGGCAAACACAGCAAAGTAAACAGAACAAAAGGAAATGAAAAAAGGAAGACGAGCAGGAAAGATAAGAAGATTAGGAGAGCGCGTCGGGTACCAGAGCCTAATTGAAAGGAGTGACGGCGGAAGTGAGTGATGGAGAAGGAGAGAGGGAAAGATGAAAGAGTGCGAGCAGCTGGCCTCACCAGGTTGGAGGCGCCTCGGACCGTCTCGGGGTTGAGCATGACGATCTCCGTGGTGACGTGGCCCTCCACCGCCTCAGACATCTGCTCCACGGTGCAGTTGATGGACGGGTCCTTGATCTTGAACCAGTTGTCGGCGTACCAGCCGATGAGGAACCACACGTATTTCTTGCCGTACAGCTTCTCTTTGTAAACCTAAAGAGCAGGAGGTTCACCATGCAGTTAGTTCTTTGGTGCAAATGTGAAACAATTAAACTGGATGTCGATTGGAAGCGTTAAAAGAAAGTCGTTTAAACGTGTAGCTCCAACAGACTGCCAGTCCGTCTTCCAATTCCTCCCCTCCTGTTGAACTTTGTCAAGCTGAGAAAAAGCTCACCTCACAAAACACCTTCCGAGCCTCCGTCTCGTAGAAGAGTCCCACGATGATCCTGGCATCCTGGCGCTAGGAAATAGTTCACAGAGAGAGATAGCTTTTTCTTTTTTCCGCCATTGTTCTTAAAACAACAAACCTGAGCAAAGTTTTTTTTTCTGCAAGTTCTGAAGTGTTAGAAAAATTTCCTGAGCCCTTCGCAGAACAGTGTGTGCCGGCAAACGCAGAGCTGCTAATTAGCTCACCGCACATTAATTTCCTATATCAAATCAGCAGGCTATGCTAATGCTCTGGTGTGCGCAGCTGTGAGCCCAGGGAGAGCGAGACAGCAGCCGAGGTGAATATTTCATCAAAGCACCTTGAGGTTCTTGACAGCGACAGCCGGGTCGGTGAGGAAGCTCTGTCTCACACTGATCTCGATACCTGCCTCCTTCACCCTCTGCTCCAGATCATCCAGGGTCTTTATAAAGGGACAGAGAGAGCGAGATAGAGCGAGGGAAAGAGGTAGTGTGAATAAAGCCAAGTGGAGAAAGTTAAAGGGTGACACAAAGGAAGAGAAAGAAAAAGGTCAGCACGAAGGCAAAGGCTAAAGCGAGAGGGCAGACACAGAATTAACGGGAAAAACCAAGAGAGGAGAATGGCATTGTAGGAAGAGCCAAGACATTACAGAGAGAATTGCACCCACATAGAAGGGTAGAGGAAGGACATAAAAAAGAGACGCCAGAGAGGACAATGGGGGACAAAGATAAAGGGAGATCATTAACCTCCATTACAGGAAAGAGCCGAAGTGCCACGGTATTGACCACGGGCCTACGAGAAGTATGGCTTGATCGATACCTTTCACAACCAATAATCCTACAAATGACTCCAGAAATCCTCCAGCCTCGGCTAGGAGACCGAATACTTAAAAGACTATCGCATAGCCTGGCACACACACACACGCACACACACACATGAAAGCACACAAAAGCACACTTCACTGGGGGACAGATCAAACCCACATTAGAGACAGAGACCAAAAGAAAAGTGGCTAGTGATGTGGAGGAGGTACAGGGAGATCCTTACAGAAGTGAAGACTTCCGTGGTCTGCTGGATGGTGGCGATCTTGGTCCACTTCCACTTCTGGAAGAGCTGCACCCGGGTGGGGTTGTGAAGGGTGGCCGAGGGGTGGGTGCGGAAAAAGGTGGGGAACCGCTGGCGGTTGGACAGGGCCGGGGAGCTGGAGCCATAGGACAACTAGAGAAAGAAAGGGAGAAAGAGGGAAAGAGAAAAAGAGGAAGAGAGAGGGAGAACAACCGGGGGTGAGAGCAGGTTTGCACATATCCCTATTTTTAGTTTCATTCCAGTCATTCATCTGGGTTTTTTTTGGGGGGGGGGGGGGGGGGGTATTATATGGAGAAATTTTTCACAGCTCACAATATTGTTTTATATAAGCTCTTTTTAGGACTGACCAAAATGGTTTGAGATTTTTAGTTTGCTGTATTTCAAAATGTAATATGAGCTTTATTATCGTGTTATCGTGTTATCATCTCATAAGTTCCTTTTTTGAGGGGGGAAGACTTTCTCATATCGGAGCCAGAGTCTTTATTTCCTATCTTTCTGTATGAACGATTTATTGGGCAACTGTGGATTCAAAGAACAACAGAACAGAAGCACTAAAAAAAGACAGGAGTGAAGACAGAGAAGCAGAGAGGGAAAATAAAAAGAAAAATTGAGAAAGGGGCAAGAGAAGCACAGGGACCATTAGAGGGGTTGGCTGATGTTATTGACGTGAAGCAGTACCGCGTCCCAACTGACTCGCGGTGTCGATACCTCTCGTGGAGATGGCAGTAACATGAAAAACGACGAGCTCCGGTGAGCGTTGGAGGGGCCCGTTAGAGACGCACCGAGCATGTCCATAACTCTGCCTCGCCTGTTCCCTGCACAGGGGACCGGAGCCTCGGGAAGCAGAGGAGCCCCAGTGATAAATGTCAAACGTCGTGTACGACGCGCAGACCCAGCACTAACAAATCCCTCCAGGCGGACGAGCAGGTAGCATCGATATGGCAGGCGGCTCACAGCACGGGCCAGGGACCTCGTAGTGGGTTCGGTGCTGACCTGCCAATAGGATCTACACCGGGGGAAATAGCTGCTGCAACGAAAGTCTGACACACGCACACCCACACATACACATAAACCAACACACATTAGCTTGATTGAAGATGTCCACTGCGGCCTAGAGTGGCACGTGATTGCTGAGGGGGTGGGGTGGGGGGGTTGCGGGATGTATGTTGCGACAAATCCACAGCGGGTGACCGTGAACCATGACCTCAGACCCGCACATCCGCGCAGGAACCCCCTGGTCAGTCGCCTGTTGCCTCTTGCACTTACCTGGGTTTTCTGGGTGTCGGCCTGCAGGGCTGCAAAACGAACAGCAGACAGTTGACGCCAGGCCCGAGGCGAGGTGCATTGGGGGGGCCAGTGGGGCACAGCCGTCGGCCTACTGTAGGTCGTGAGGGGCAGCGACTGGTTTTTACCACAGCTTGAAAGCTGTGAAAAGGGGTCGAGGACGCCCTGCAGTACCGTAGGGTCGGATGGGTTAAGCTCTTATAGGAGTGTGTTGGAATGTTCCGTACCAACGAGCAACGAGCTCCTGATTTGTCTGCTCGTCTAAGTGGAGTTGTATTTTGTTTCTGGTGCCCGCAAACTTGACTTTAAAACACTACAAATGCCATTGAAATGTGCGTACTGTAGCTCTGCATTTCGTGAGCTATCTTCAGCAAAGGAAACGTGTCATCCCTCTGAGCGGTTGGCTCTCAGCAAATAGATGGCTTTAGTGTAAGGAACCAATTACGGGTAGCATGGATTGGAGGTACGTACACATTGAGTAACCCCCTGTCCATACACACGCAGCTAAATGAGCAGAGCAAAGCAATGTGGACTACTCCAATCCAACAGCTCAGTAGGATACAGGGCAACGTTTTCAACTCTTATCAGAGACGCCAAACAAAACAGCACGATGGAAAAACCGTGCCATTTGTTCCAGTTCTTTGCTGGCCTTACAGTGGTACAAGCCCTTTACTCCCTTCAGAGGCTTTCTGATGAGTCAACGGGGGATCCGATGAGCACTGAGCCAAGAGGAACGACTCCAAAGGCCCCTGATCGTGGTCCAGTGAGGGGATGCTCTTCGTGTTCCTCTCCCTGATGAGCTTGTTGTCGAACACAGAGGCACGCTCCGGACCGGGCAGAGATGGCCCTGGGCTCACTGAGCGTAGCGACTGGTGGGGTCACTGGTGGCCAGCGCTCAGCGCAGCGCCGAGCCGGCCCCTTTGTGTGGACAGGGAGATCGACATTGAGGAAGCAAGGGAGGGAGAGAGAAAGAAGTGGCAGCAGAACGGAAAGAGAAAGCGAGGGAGATTGACGGAATTAGTGGGGATGGGGAAACTGAAAAAGGGAGAGAGAGAGAGAGAGAGAGAGAGCAAGAGAGAGAGAGGGAGAAAGAGAGCGAGCGAGAGAGAGAGCGAGAGCGAGAGAGAGAGAGAGGAAAGTGAAAGGAAAGAGAGGAGGAAATGGAGCAGACAGGCCCTAGGCAGTTGGAGTAGAAGCAGACAGTAAAAAGAGCATGAGAGCAGGAAAACAATGAGGGAGGTTTTAATGACGAGGAAAAGGAGACAGAAGAAAAGAGAGAGAGAAAGTTTTTCCTCAATGACACAAGGAAAGGTGTTTCGATGAACATATAACATTTATATGACAGCAAAGCACCAGTAGATATGCCAGAAATAAAAAGGAGGAAAGAGAAAAGGGGAAAGGGTGAAAGAGACCACCTGATTAGGTAGGGAAAGACACCGACGCAGGGCAAAAAGGCACTTTGGCTAGCCTCGGTAAACACACACGCACACACACGCGCACACACATACACACCCCCACAGGCACCCCCCCCCCCCCCACACACACACACACACAGGTACCCACCACGATGAGGTTCCACATGCGGGCGGCCTCGGCCACCACAGTGGAGACGCCACTACAGCCAGGCATCAGGACGATCTTAATGGGCTCCGTGTAGAGCAGGTCGTACAGCAGCTTGGTGGACTCCCCTGGGTCACACTGGAGGACAGCGGGGACAGAGAGGGGAAGATGGAGGGAGGGTGGGAGAGCGATGTGGGGGGTCGGGAGGGGCAGGATGGAGGGAGAGTGGGAGTTGAAAGGGGACAGAAGAGGCAGGGGTGGAAGGTAGGAAAGGGAAAGATCAGCATGAAAAGAAAAGAGAGGGAACAGAGATGGAATGGACACCAACAAAGCAAAGAGAAAGAACAAGTGAGGGGAGGGGGGTGTGACAGCAAATACACATGGAAGGGAAAGCGGGCGGTGAAGGAGGGAGACAAAGAACGTTATCGACCGGGAACTCCACAATAACCATGACAAAGAACATCCAAACCGCTGGACCGTGAAGGGAGCACCCAAAGGACAACTTACGTTCAACCCAATCCAACTCATTACCACTTGTGCCCCCCCACCCCCCCCACCCCCTCCCCCCAGCTCCGAGCAGAGCAGCCTAAAATGATACATCGGCGTGGCCCCCTCTGCCATCGGCTGTCACCGCAGCGCCACTCAGGCCCTAACCTGGCCTAAACGAGCGTGACACCCCTAATGATGATTCAGTGCGGTGGGGGAGGGGCCGGCGCTCACAGCCACTCCAGCTGACTGTCACATGCAATCCTGGCGCGGCAGACAGCAGCGTCGCTAACAGTCTGTAAAGTGGCTAATTGGCTTGTTTGTCTCTCGGTGGGTGGGGTGGGGTGGGTGGGTGGGGGGGCTGGGGGGGGGGGGGGTCCTCCGTCGTACCTGGAGTTTCAGAATGGGGCACGCCTAACGTTGAACCTATTCAGCATGCGATGACACCGAGATAGTTGGCTATGACAGTTGGCTATGTTTTTTTCCAAGCTACAGTTGCGAAAAACATGAAAATATACTTTGAAGTTGATAAGACAGATCATGTGAATGTCCATGCCACTCAGCCTGACTGGAACAGAAATGTAGAGCTCAACGAATGTTTCCCCCTGTACTGTCAACCAAGATATGAACTGTCTTCAGCAATCTTCCCCATGCAGGCGAGGGTTCCATGTTATGTGGAGAGACAGGTAGCCTATTATTCTCCTCCGTGCCATCCCCTCTTCCTCCCCATCTCCTTTTTGTATGCTGTGAAACCCCCTGACGTCCAACACTCCACTGAGCACACCCACATGCTGACAGCTCCCACTCCACACACACACACACACACACACACACACACACTATGCACACACACACACACACACACACACACACACACACACACACACACACACACAAAATCCATACCCAGGGATAGCCCTGTCCTTGGTGTTGTAATTCCCTGGGCCTATATCAGCGGGTATGTTAGCATATCTCTGATCCAGTTCCAATACCCCATCGCCTGCCTGAAAGACTTTGAAGAGGAGCGATCCCCCCCAGAAGACCAGCTAAAGAAGGTGCAGGCACGTCTTCACGCGCCCCTTAATTGCTCCGCAGATGAAGTCGCCTGAAAGGAGCATGAACATCCACCAAGATAAGGACCTAGGGGATCTTAGGAATCCCATCTCCAGTCTCTGGTAGCTACACTTCCTAATGTCCTCATAATTAAAGCCCCCAGCTCCCCTTCAGTATTGTCTTGCGATTGCTGCAGCTCCCATGGCCAATCAAAACCATTTTCCGGCTGCCAATTAAAAACAGGGAGGAAGAACGGAAGCACCTCGTCACGCTGTCCCTCTCTACCTCTGTCTGCCTCCATCCCAGTTAATAATTGATCAAAGTTTGCAGTCCCTGCTTTGATATATCCATGGCAACGGATGTGTGCGTCTGTGTGTAGATCTTAAAGTGCTGTAAACAGTCTGGTATGCTTGGAAAAGAGCCACACAAACAAGCTCTCCTCACACCACATGTGGCTTTGCATATGGTTAAATTAAACCATACAGAATTCAATCAAAATGTACCTTTAAAGGGTTTGATACGTAATCCCTGTCAAAGGATCTAAGAGTACGTAGCTGACGTTTTCTATGTATTCTTTTTCATTTGTAATAAAATTACAATATCTACCTCAGACAACTGAAAGCCTTCTAACAAGCCTTGTCTCAAGAACATAAATATGGAGAGAAATTAAAAAGATATTTTAAACATTGATCTGGGTAGGTAAATACAAAAATAAATACTAGACCAGACCAAGCTGTTTAGATTCAAACAGTAAACAGACCAGGTGTGAGGTTTCATCGACTGGCAAAGATTTTGTATTTTGCTTCAAATAAGCCTCCAAATGAGCAATAACTTCAAGTAAATATTATACTTTGTGTAATTAATCCAATCCCACAAATTGCGTTTGTGCCTCACAGACTAAATCAATCATTCAGCCAGGTGTGACACGTTTCTTATGAAAGGATTGTTCATCTATTTAAAACAGACTTCTGTTTAATTCACCAACTTTGCTTTACATTACCTTCAGGGTAGAGTCATTTGGTAATATAATCTACAATTTTTAATGATAGCCAAAATGTTGAGATATCAAAGCCAAATAACAGTCAAATAAAAATAAGAAAATTAAAGATGACTGTGGATCTGAAATACCCTGTGTGTGCTCTGTCAGAGAGTCAAAGCTGCATGAACTCGGTGGTTGAAATCACTGGATGATTATTGTAAGCAATGTATGAATCAATGCCATTTTTATGAACATATTCACTTTTAACTTTACAAAATGTAGTAAACTGTTACATGTTTTGAAAACACACACATGTATGTGGCTGCTTTGATAGTAACTGCGTTGCCATGCCAACTTTCCTCTGTCTCTCAGTCTGCTATTCTTTTAAACAGCATTCCAATGCAGAGCCTTTTACACCAATCAGAACAAAGCTCTTAGCTCTTTCTAACCAGTCACAGCACAGTTAACTGTTTCCTTCCATGAGGCTGTATATATAGATCCTGCCTTATTATTGACAAGATAACTCAACTAGATGAATGAAAGTTTAAAGAGAATTCTGCTCTATTGGTGCAATTTTTATTCATCCTCAAGTCATTTCAATAATTTTTGTTAGAATATTTTTCTCTTTTTTATAAGGCAATTGGTTTAGTATGAATATAATTCTTTATTTTTGCATTAAACTTGATTATTTAACTGGTGGCAAATTTGAAAGCAATAGCTTGTGACTGGGGTAGAAGAACAAAGTGGGGGAGGTCAAATTGTATTTACTTTGAGTTAATGCATACTTAATTATTTAGAAATGTCCCTAAACCAACAAGTGGCAGCTGTTTATATTCACATGGGTCAATCTTCGATGGCAGCATTTCTATTTTTAGGTTGATTCAGGAGTGAGTGGTCACCTAATGATCTGAGCAATGTTGGGATATGTTGGGACAGAGGGGTTTATTTTGTGAAAGTAGTGACCTGGAAATGGTGAGAATGGGGACAACAGACCGTTGAGACTCAGGTTTTAGGATGCACAACCTAATCAGGGGCTTGGAGTAATCAGTTACAGCAGTAGGATACGCTTGGTAGAGGGACTGGGTATTGCTTCTTTTGGGATTGAAAGGAATCAGGTGGATCGAATTAAGATAGGGAAGATGAGGAATATAAAGAAATGGAGCATCCACGACTGGGTATAGACTCCCTATGCATGCAACCGTTTGAATGGAAACACATAACACATTGCAAGAGTAAAATTATATTCTATGGATTACAGATTAGTTCATAAAAAATCATATCAGTATTGTAAATTACAATCATAGTCAACGCATGATTCATTCATCGTTACTGATCAGCAATCCCTTCCACATACCATGCTGTCGTAGTAGATGAGCTCGAGCTCGTAGTCTGGTAGGATGTCACTCCTGTTGTTCACAAGGTCCAGCGCCATCTGAGCTGACGGCAGACACGCTTGGCCGCCCGGCCAGCCTCCACTCATGGGGAAGAGGGCACCGATGTACAGTTTCTTCTTGCCTAGTGACAGGCACGGCCAGAGGAGTAGAAGCAGGATGAACAATTTTGGGAGAAGCCTAGCCAGCCCAGACTCGACTCTGGGTGGGTGCAGCAGACTTCTCCCGAAAACTAGCATGGCAAGGTAAGTTGAGCTGGAGCGATGGAAAATGTTGCGCTGTACTTGGGTTTCGGGATCAGCCTGCCAATTATGAGTTTGCAATGAATGCCATTGCAACTACACTTCAAAGTGAGAGCTCAACACGTGTCGCAGATTTTGAACATGCAATAAGTAATTAGGTTTGGGTCAGTGGATTATTTTGTTTTATGAAATTGACTGTAATTTACTAAACATGTTGTAACTCAATTGTGGTCTTCAGCGGCTGTCGTATGCGATTTATTTGGGTCTATTGTTGTTTATAGTTTTGTCATAGCCTAATTTACAAGGATTTGAGAGTGACGTCTTACTATGCTGTTGACATGTTAAGTTTTGTAATTAAACTTGACGCTTCAAGGCAATTATGTAGGTATTACTAAACGGTAAGTGCCCATGCATTTAACCTTTAGCTGTGAATTAAAGAGATAAATAAGGGGTATGCAATATTGCAAGTTATGTATTTCAGTTATACTCACGACTTTACCCCGGTAGAGTAAGCGAAAATAGCTACACATTACATACGATAAAATAATGGCAATTTATTCTACTGAAATAGACACACAAAATAGTTCGATTGCACATTCAAAATAAAAAATAAAAAACCGTCAAGTTATCCGTAGCCTATTCCAAAGATATTGGTTAGGTTATGAGATGCCGCGGAATCAGGCGCGCGAGAGGTCTGCATAGGCTATCATCCACTGCAGCACTGGCTGAATAGCGTCTTAGTGTGTGAGCAGCAAAAAACAACTGCTGATATTTACTCGTATCCTGTAATGCCTGTGCGTGTGCGTGTGTGTGTGCGAGAGGGAGAGCTACACACAGAGAGAGACAGAAAAAGAGTGATGGCGAGAGAGAGAGAGAGAGAGAGAGAGAGAGCGAGAGAGAGAGAACGCTAGAGGCTTTGGGCTATGTAACTGATCTAAGACATTGCCTAAGTTCAAAACTGAGATCCAAACAACCGTTGGAATTTTGGTTCATTGAAGCAAATATTGTATTGTGGATTGACTAAAATATGTATTCTTCCCCTTGTTTAAATTATTCATCACTTTCTAACAACATCTGTGGCAAAAGCCCCTATTAATAATCAAGATCAATATCCGATCAGTCTTGACCTAGCTGGCTAAGTAAAGGTTAACTCGATCAAATTAAATATTGAACTGGGAAAGGTTTCATTCATTAGATTGGCAGTGAGCCCAATTCGTTTTGGACAATATATGAGAAAGCCAAGACATACACGGCACCATACACAACCTCTGCAATTTCTGTTCCCACTCGTATATAGTATAAATCTATGCAATGCTGCAAGGGTGACTTTGAGGAATCAGCAGAAAGTGTGGGACTGCATCAATCGCCTGCCACTGATTTTCCCCTTCATCTAAGCAGAATTAGGAAAGTGATGCATGCCTTGGATAGACTCTCTAGCCTACATGCTGTGTTAACCGTCTGTCCACACACACACACACACTATCAAACCCGCATACATACAGTAATGTGTGCACACACACACAGGCTGTTCAACTGTGCTGATGCAGTGCTGGACTCACTGCCAAGTGACCATCCTAAATCATATCCCCGCAGTAGGTCAGCTGCCTGGTTAGATTCAGTGTTGTAATTGAATTAAAATGCAAGTCGCTATGTCTGACCTTTTCAAACGTCCACTTTTTTTGCAATATTTCTTCATTCTACTTAGTCAGCAATGCAGTTACGAATCTGATGCAGATGAATGCTAGTACAGTTCCGATAAAGTTTTGGACATGTAAGGGAAACCACTTTTTCAGTTCTACATTATTGCATTGAAGCGTATCGGGGTCCCTTTCACTGTTTTAAGTGATCCTCCAGGTAAGCTAACTGGGTCCTTTGGCAGTTCTATGAGGAATTGAGTGGTTTGCAGATCAACACAAGCGAGGAACGGCTGTTGTACAGCTAGACTCAGCAGTTTAAAGTTACCATGGATTCTCAATACAGGCGATGGAGGATTATGCCTGCTAAACTTTGTGTGCATGTGTGACACAACTTATCCAGGTCCCCGGCTAATTCGTCAAACCAATATACCAACTGCGTCTTCTATGCGAGACCATTCTCCTGTAATCAGTAGTAGTTTGGGAGTCTAGGTAGAGGTCTAGTGATCATCTCCTGACATTTGGATTCCCTTCTACTCTTTATCCTCAATCCGCCATCAATTATTCACACGTGAACTTTAAATGTTAGAGAATGCCAATAATACAAAAACCGATGGCAAACAAACCTCGCCGGGGTGAGGTGGCGGGGTGGGGGGGGTTAGGGTGGCGCTGTGTGGACACCTTTTCATTAGTGGTGATTGGTTCAGGTGTGTGGAGACTTTGTACAGACAGAACATAATCAATCCTGACTCATTTCAATCAATGTCCAGCCACACCGCAGCATTTAGAGGTGTATTAAGAGACGGTGTTGGGGATTGTTCTTCTAAATGTCCACCTTGTAGTTTCCTCACCCCAGGTCGGGCCAGCTCTGTTACAATGGATGTATTGTGTTCCTGTTCTCTAACAGAGCGTAGGGACTTTGGATCAGGGAGGAGAGTGGGCTGTATTTGGATATGTTCCTTAGCCTCTGTGACAGTGGAGGCTGACAAACATACACACGTACACAGAGACACTCTCACACACACATACACATACAGATAAATACAGACACAAACAGGCACAGACACACACATACACACACACACACACACACACACACACACACACATACACACATACACCACACAGAGTCACGTACACCTCAACAGAGTGGGGCCGACTCAGACAGAAGCTGGGTATTAACCTTTCTCCTGCTGAGAAGGCAGTAAGTGGGTGGTGGTGGCACACTGAGTGGAGAGGAGGAAGAGGAAGGAGGGAGTTAGAGGTAAAGAGAGCAACAGAGAGATTGTGAGTGTGAGTGTGTGTGTGTGTGTGTGTGTGTGTGTGAGAGAGAGAGATAGAAAGAGACTGAGGGAGACTCTCATATCTCAGCAGTTATATACTTCAATCTCTAAGAAGATAATTCTATATTTTCATTTCATTGGCCTGAGGTCTATTTATATGTCTGTTTCTTACAGTAGCATGTCATTTAATTAATTTCATTGCTACAATCCATCACTACTTAATTGTCATGCTCAGTAATATATTTTACTATGCATATATACATACTGCATGTATATATTGTTCAATGGTTGGTAGTTTTGTTTTGAGACTGTGGGGCATCGTTTAGTGTTGGTGGCAGTAGGTAAACAGTGTAGTGTTCTTTTTTAACCTTATACGTGGCTGTCATATCACATAGTGCATGGACATCACATTGTTGGATGGTAATGTGTTGCTATGGCTCATATTAACATATATCAGTTTAGATCAATATGTGGAACTGGTTGTTGTCATGACGATGTGCTTGTGCTCCAAACATGGGTGCTGTTTGCCCCCTTGTGGCCAATTCATAGCAATGCAACTTTTGCACAAAGTATAGTATGCTCTCAGCAGGGGCACCACGCTATAGGTGTCAGACTTAATCCATTTATCAATATTTATAGTCACCTTAATTGCACTTTTACACAAGAATCACACTATTCAAACCACAAGCTGCAAACACTCTCTGCTGAATAAAATACAGGTACAATTTGAAATGTTCTGTAAATTAATATGGCACTAGTTTGTAAGGCATTTATGAGAAATGTGCATGTAAACTACTAATCAGGTAAACTGATATGTTCTCACCTGTGTAGTTTCTGTCATCTTTGGAAAGCAATTGCAATCAGAAATGAGAAACAAACAATTGTTTATACTTGAGATATTGAAAATCAAAATTAAAACAAATAATATAAAATATTCCCATTGGGCAACAGTAATAAGGCAAGATTTGTCTTACTTCTGTACAGTTAGTCTTGAAGGCAGACACATGTATTGTGCAGAGAGAAACATGCATAGACCATAGATTTTTTTAAATGTACTTCAATACTACTGCTACTCTGGCTGCAACTACCTTTGTGATGTAATGACTACCAATGACTACCACATCAGTGTTTTATTTAATAATAAACATCTCTTTAGCATTTGTCCTTATCATAAACTAGTCTGAAATGTGCAGCCCAGTTTAAGGTTAGAACCTTTGTTGTCACTGAATTGTGTGACCTTGTTGTATCTCTGGCTTAGTTCAATGCAACATTAAGTGCTCTGAACAGAAAACGTGTCAAATTATTCAATTTACTACCGCCCAACCAAACCTAAGTACAATGTTACCATATATGATTATAATAATAACGAAAGAAATCTAATCAATCTTTTCATGTGCATGTTTAGCTGTAGCTATCGAGAGAACTTGGTTCTATAAGTGGCCACTGTCAAGTTATAATATATTTTATTATTTTATTATTTTAGTTGACTGTATGTGCCATTCTGGATTCATTATGGGAAATTATGTCAATTTAGCCCATGTGAATGTGCGTTTGCAAGCCAAGACAGTTGCTTCCTCCCCTGTTCGCCCATTGACCAGTGTCAAACACAAGTCAGAGAGGCATAGATTTTAACCACTCAGGCATGAGAAAAACTGCCCATTCCCACAATCCGAATGATAATACTTTCTATCAGACATCATCAGCAACGCAACCCTGGTTAGCTATGATTTAATGCATAGGCAAAATGTATGGGGCCACATATGTAATAACAACTGAAGCAACATGCACGCACAGCAGATAGATACGTATCATGATATTGGGCCACTCACAGAGGCAGGATGGCTTAGGGGCGTCCCACTTGCCCAGCTTGGTGCAGTGGCTGATGTTCCTGCCCTCCAGGAGGAAGCCAGCGTGGCAGCTGTAGTGGAGTACAGTGCCCTCTACTGGTGGCCCTGGGGGCTTCACCGTCACCCGCCCATTCTCCAGGGACGTCCACACCCGAGGGCACAGCAGTACTTGAAAAGGGAGCGGAGAGAGTTTTGAGAGAACAGTTATTTTTCTGTAAATGTTTGGTTAAATAGGTAAATACTTGCCTTGATAGAGCAAGACAGTTTGATAATCTCATTCTTGGCATTTACTATGGCAATGGAAGTGATAATCCGAGCATCCAAATGGGTTGTTGGCGGGCAAAAGTTAAGGTCAGGGTTACGCCTTCCTCCCATTCGAGCGTATATGGACGATATGACAATATTGACAACAACTGCTCCTTGTACTAAAAGACATTATAGCTTAATGATAAACTGAAATGGGCTGGAATCAAAATAAAACAAAGCAAATCCAGGAGCATATCAGTTGTCAAGGGACAGTTGTACAACAAAATATTCTTTATAGATGAAGATCCAATTCCAACCGCGATCTTGGTAAACGATATAATGCTGTCCTCAACAATTCAGGGTAGGTTGAAGAATTAAGAATATAATTGAACTAGGGATGGGAATTACGACTAGTTTATTAGTCGACTAGTCTAAAAGCACAAAATCGACTAGTCAACTAGTCTGAAAATAACAGCTTCAAGCCTCCTTTTGCCAGCACTTGAAAATGGTTGGGAGATATTGGTGTCAGCTCACGGATGTTTAAGTCTAAGCTGTTGTTCCAATTTGGGGGAAGGGTTAGAGTGAACGCTCCCTAGCATGTGCCTTTCTGGGACACTGAAGGCAAGTGTAACATAATAGGGAGATGCTTAATATGGAGATATTTTCAATACTGGGAGGTAACACATGTGTTCCACCTTGACCAATTAAATTATTTATTTTGTTTAGACTGATATACTCGTTTCAACCTTGTCAACAAATCAGAACTTACTATGTCGTTAGACAGAACTGACTAGTAATTTCTCTGTGTACAGACTTGCTCTCTGTACTCATTAATAAAATTGCAACTGATCATTGCCCGTTCCTTCCCTCTGTTTCAATAGATACTGTCTGGGAAGGAGTGAAAATATCCATGACAATGATCTAAACTAACTAGCTCATACACCCGAGCTTTGAACTCTGTGAATGTAATTCATATTTTTTATTGACCTAGTTTCCATTTCCAATGTTTCCAATTCAATTAGAATATTTTACAGGCCAAAATAGGCTAACGCTATGTGTCAGAAGTTAGTTTACAATACTCACATTCGCATACGCATATTGTGTGTCTTGCCAAATGGTAGTAAGTAACCATGATAATAACCATCTTAGACCTTTTTAGATTGAGATTATGCTTTTCATTAGCTATGACATTTAGACTAACCGACTAGCATTATTCCATTTGAGCAAGTTTTCCCACAACTAATCATGCTCATCCCTAAATTGAACAAATGCCTACAGAGCATTGAGGTCAAGATTGCCAGGAAAGCTAAAGCTATAGTGCCTACAGTTTGGATTTCTACTCCGGCTCATGTGGTCATTGACAGTGCATGATATACCCATCACTAAAGTCAAAAGATAGAAAGAAGAGTTAGCTTCTACATAGAAAGGTACTCAGGAGCTGCAGCACAGCACAGAATTTAAGTTCACAAAATCTAGATTGGAAATGAGAGAATCCCCAGATAGCGTAGTAAGAAAAGCAGCACCCATATTAGCACCAGGACAGAAATGGAATCCAAAAGAGGCAGTGCTTCAGGCAAAAGCAGCCCTTAAACATACGAAAATAATAGGACAAGTACAACATGGGCAAGGATGATTCAAATTTGGCACAAGTAAACAGAGACGTGTAAAGTGAACTCTTTTGGAACAATGCAAATTAGTGAGAGGTCAGATACTTAAGCAGGATGAAGCAGGAAGGCACACCAAAACTGTCTAACAAGCCAAACAAGGGTGATGGATGAACTGGGAAAGTGTAGAGCAGAGAAAAATTACATGGAAGGATTTGTGGGGAATTTAATCCACAAGAATTAGCTGTGGTGTTATGGCAACCAACGACGTACTGCCAACACCTACACATCTTAGCCAGTGGGTAGGTCAGGGTCCAACATGCCCCCTCTGTGGAGGTACAGCTAATCTCAAACGCATGATGTCTGGCTGCAAGACTAGCCTTACTAAAAGGAAGATATACCTGGCGACACAATCAGGTACTAAAGTGCTTTGCGGCAGCAATAGAGCATTGGCGGTCAATAGGTAATGTCCTGCCCATTGGAGCAGAGGACGACACGCACCACAACTGCTTTGTTAGGGTGGGAGTTCCATAAAGAAAGATATATTGGCCAACACAAGGATCAGGAAAAGCCTGAGAAAAGCCTGTGATTGGAAAGTGCTAGCAGAGTCCCATCAGAGATTGTAACAACCAACTTAAGACCAGAGACATATTACTATAGGTTGTGTTAATTATCCCTGCTGAGTGGCTGAAAAGATAAGGGATATCTCACAGCTTAAATAATATTTTGGCATTATCTGTCCATGCCGAGAGCAGTTATAGTGGCTCTGGACAACGTCCTTGCCAGTTCAGCCTTCTGGAGGTGTCATGGAGTCAAATTAACGAAACATCCGGGATGGAACGTGCCCACCTAAAAAACGCAGTAACATATCTGCTCTCAACACAAATCCATTCTAAAATTCAGTTTTTTTAAGTTCTCATCTTGGATTAGTGTATAATGCTAATTATAACACCTTATCCAGTGTATTTTGAAATAAACAAGAGGTTTTCTGTCTTATTTTTAAGAATTGAGAAAGATACAGAGCCTAATGAGGGAGTGATCATAGGCAGAGAACTAGTGTTTGGTTAAAGTCAGGGTGTGGACCAAAGTGTGGTCTAAAACTATTACACTATTAAGAAGCACAATCGTGACATACATATTTATATATTTCGTAACCTTCTTGAATAAGTACAGTCAGTGGCCACAGTGTCTGCCAGACAATAGGTAGCTTTTATTCAGCTTGAGGAGCTGGTCAAAGAAACACAACTGTTTGTTGCAGTTGATACGGATCTGATATAAGTTGGTGCAAAGAGTGTGACGATTGCTCAGATGTTCACCAGACTTCATTATATCTCAATACAGACAGCTCCCATCTGGTAAATTATTCTTTTTTTTTCATTTCAAACTGGATAAACTTCTTGGGCTTAGACTTCTATCATAGCAATTTTCTGGGAGCTGGCCAGTTGCTTTTCTGTCTCTGTGCAACCCTAGTCAGGATGTTGTCGGCTATGTCTTAGAAAACCCGCCTCAGGCCTAAATCAGTCAACTCTGCCACATGCTGAGCGGAGGCATGTTAAATTAGCATTACTCAAATGAGCCCGGCTAATAGGGAACCACTTAACCCATACACATCCTGCACACATGCAAATGACGACAAGTCTGACATTTGGCTGACTTTCGGTATCCCTCGAGAGAGAGACACACCTCTTCATACCCATGAATTGACAGCTGCAAATTGCTGTTGCACCCTCTATCTACCCCTGTGGTCTAGTACGCCAGGCACTAGAGAATGTCAGAACAGGGGTTACACCAGTTCTATCTTTCAATTTGCAGTATATAATTTTTTTAAGATTCAAACTAGCTGACAAAAGGTGTTTAACAGATGTATAGTATATGGCAAAGGTAGGTGAGGAAGGCAGAGTGGCAGTGAGGACGATGGTAGAATGCAAGGCTAGCAGACTTACAGCATCTGCTGTTTTGTGAGATGTCGGTCCATGTTCCATCGGGAAGACACTTCCTGACCTTAGGGCCCACAATCACTCGGTTGCCCCTGCAGATATACTCTATCTCATAGTCCACAGGAAGGATCTGAACACTGCGGATCTAGTGATAAAGAGAAAGGTAACATGGATTAGGTCACATAGTTGAGTTCAATGGAATTTCATTGTCCATACTAGAAAATACTTTGTCATGTCTTTATCCTCAGAACTAAGCCATGTGCTACCATGGTTTAAGAATAGCACATTAACCACTGCCTGACCTTCTTGGATGTATCTAGTTAGAAACGAATTGAGTACCGGGGATTGTTATTCTCCCTCCAAACTGGTATACATACAAGTGCATGTCTTATTTCACAATGTGCAAAAAAACCTGAGACACTATGTCTCTCCAATCGCTCACCATTAGTTCAGGCTGTAACGCTATCAGGGCGAGTGTTAAAGGTTGAACTAATGGGGAGTGATGGGGCGAGGCGCAGTGCCTCAGGAATGGCTCGGAGCGGTTGCGTACCTGTTCCTGAGTCAGTCCCCTGTAGCGGATCCCTCCATCCCTGGGAGGACGAATGATGGCACAGCCTGAGAAAAGGAGGGGGAGAGGGGGGGGGGGGGATACATTTGAGTAGCCCGCTATAGTGTGTTGGAGTTACATGACAGAAGTCCTTCATCTAACGCCTTCCTCCAAGCACAAATTGCATTGCTTCATTTAGGTAATTTAGTAGTCTCCCCGGCATTACGTCTACCCATTAACGCATACACACATACACACATACACCCACAGAGACAAAAGCAAATTACCTCCGGTTGATGAATTATGCACGGGTACAACAATAGATGGAAGAGCATACAGGATGATCAGAAACAATAGCTGATCCATTGGCGCATCTGTAGAGAAAGAGAGATGGAGAGGATCAAACTGAGAGAGAGAGGGAGGGGGGCAACAGGAACAAGAGCAACCAAAGGAAGGACAGTTTAGAAAAGAAATGCAAAGAAGGGAGACAAGAACAAGAAAGAGACATTTTGTTAATAAATCACATCTTCAGAGTACAAAGACTGTTAAGACAATGTCCACAGATCTACCTGCCATACAATGACTATTCTCACCACCACTGAAGCTGTAAACTGTATTATCACTGATGTCCCCAGGTTTATCCACCATGGAGGGTGTTTAGGAGAGCATTAGCCACTCAGCCTCGACCCTGAATACTGTAAAGAGCCACCTGTGTTAGCTAAAATAAACTTGCAACCCCTTTCACTGACTTTAGTCCAGCAGTCGTTTGCTGTTGTGAAGGGTACACACACAAACAGACCGCTAACTGAGTACCTTAAATGTAAATTTCCCTATATATAGACCTCAATCACACAGTCAGTGTGTGTGCATGTGTGTGTGTGTGTGTGTTGCGGTAACACAGCACAGAGAGCCACGGTAAGACAGATGGCAGGATGGCTAGTGGAAGATAGACAAACTCCGCTGGATACTTCATTAGCATTAGGGCTGGGTATTTTTAGTTGCACACTGAGAACAGTCATGCGTGAAGAGGTGTGTATGTGCGTGTGTTTCTGTTTGTGTGTGACACAAAATTAGCTTGGAGAAATGTGTGTCGGTATGTAAATAAAATAATAGGGAGACAAAAATAAATGTGGGATATTAGGGACAGAACTGTGGGAGTCAAACTCACTGGTCACACACTGAGTGACATACAAGGTATCTGAGAGAGAATTGAGTAAAGGAATCATGCAGTTAGGTACAGAGCCTAAGACTGGAATAATTATATTTCAAATTTTGGAATAATGTGAAAGGATTAGCATTGTAACATAATAACATAAAAAGTAACAACCAAAAGCTAGGCCATGTGCAGAGAAATACCATGTACTGCTCAGCGTTGTGCTTCATTGCTCTTCAACGTTATCTTAAACTCACATGGTTAACACCTTTGGTTCTTGCTATTTGTTCAAATGTAAGCCTCGGGTATAGCTCGATTTATGCTCATTCTGGAATTAGCACGACTAACGCCTTCATTTACGGCGCAGGCGCCAATATAACTTTATCAATTTCAGCACCATGGACAGCACAGAAAATAAAACATCTCTTGACTTCACTTCAATACAGTAGTTTATTCACGCTGATTTAAAATCCGTGACCGTGACTTATGCATCAGTGAGCATGGACCGTTTTAAACGTTAGGGTAACGGCTAGTGTTGATTTCCGAAAACATATGACACCAGTCGGTGTTGACAAGGAAACGATGGCCTAAAACCTACGATAGAATCTGAGCACAGTTCTAGATACCATATGAAGATATGATCATAATTGTTAAATGTCATTCATTTATTAGTTAAAATTACATAAATGTATATGGTTTCTGCTTGAACTCTCTACAACACAAACTCGTTTCTGCTTATTGAAACTGCAGGGCCTTTAGCCTATTTATCCCATGCCAAAAATACTTTGAGGCTATTTAATATAGTAGTAATAGATATACACTCCTCAAGCCATCGTTATTTGAATGTACTTACCAATAGCCTTCTTTCGAAGCTCTTATTCAAGATGACAATTGCTTGAATCCTTTAAAAGCGACTGGTAACGTGAGATCCCCAACTGTCAGATTGTTTGGTTAAAATCTGCTTGTCTATGCAAGGATTGCTATGGCTGTTGTTAAGGCTTACAAATGTGCAGTTGATTCTGTGCGTTGAACATAATGTCAAAAAGCACAGATGTTTCGTATTGCCAACTAATTAAATCCCGCATATGAATAGTAACAAAATAACAGCGTAACCTATATACAAATGCTCCCTCTTAAACGACGAAATACCGATTCCCACACTGTCCTCCCTCCTTCTTTTCCTCTATCCCCATAATCTCAAACCAATTCACGACGTCATGATGGAGACGTACCGTGCGTAACAGCCAGTTCTTCTCCCACATAGGCCTATGTTTTTATTTTCCGTGTGATGCGCACTCAGGTCGTCGCCTTCAAAAGCAAATTGGCATGTCCAATCAGCGGGAGCTTTCACTTAATCAGAAGCTTATCTACTTATACCATCAAAGATAATTATATCAAGGTCTGGATAGAGATGGGGGAGTAGATATTGGAATATTTAGTGACAAGAGTTAAGCCCTTGTAAGCCTCCCCAGCTTAGGTCCACGAGGCAACACTATCGGTTCTACTACACTGACCATCTATATCACCAAAGCTTACCATTTTCTTCTCTGCACTCTCCTTGGCTCCAGTCAAATTATAATTTCTTTCTGAGAGCTCCAGTCACCTTCATATTTATATCACTGCTGAATAATTGAAGCTTCAGGATAAAATATAACCTCTTTCCTGTCTCTTGCCATTTCACATCATTTCCATGAGTAATACTTCTATATTAGGCAACTCAGCCTGTCATTTATTCTATCACAGGCTAGATTCCAAAGAATTCCGAATCAACCTTTCCAAACTATTTGAGACAAAAGCAAACAATCCAAATGTAAGTTACGATTGTTTATTCACTCTATGATGTGATTTTGCATAAACAGCTAAGGTAACTGTGAATTGAACATACGATACAACTGCACATAAGATTCATATAATGAATACTTGTTTGAAATGGATCGGCCTGAGAAAAGTAGAACAGGTGAGAATGGAATTAGCAACAGGATGAGAAGATGTGGAGTGAGAATAATGTGAGGTCACAAATTAAATACGATCACTTCAGAATAGCTACACAATACAAAATATTCAAATGAATTGCAAAACTGTACATATCATATTCCAGAATTGTAGTAGCACATGTACCAGCCATTTCTTGACTTAATTGTTCTACTACCTGAACTTTGACAAACATAATATACAGCAGAAGACATTGAGGATTAAAAAATAAATCTTTCAAGTCTTGAAAAAAAGTACTAGAATGACTTAGCTCATTTTCAATTAAAACATCACAAGGGTAACACGCACATCGTTCATGGGGATGTTTCTTAACTTGTATACAAATGTAGAGACTCAGTTTACAGCAGCGCAACACTCAAGCAATTATTGTGAATTGATTGGATGTTTTGTGTAAAGGCACCCTTCATATTACAGCACTAGAAACACAACAAAAACAAATATTCTTCTACAATGTGCCTTATTTTTCATTTCAAAACAAATGTTTAAGAAATACAAACAAAACACTGGCAAGCAATAAAAGCATTAAATAAAAGTATTAAATATTTGTACTGGCAAACCTTGAAAACATATTCACATATTAGTCGACTAGACCTACCAGCTAATTACTCAGCTACGTCTGTTTTATCATGTACCCTTAAATACAAGGGATCAAAGCCCAAGAATAAATATCATGGAGTGCATGTCATAAAACAAGCATTAAAGAGTATAACCAGTGACATTTTAGGCTTTACTCTGTAAGCACATGTAACTCTCCAGGCAGTTTAAGTGTCTACATCTACACTATAGTTTGAAAAATGTGCATTGCTCTGGAAAAGAAAAGCGCATTATCGAGTACCCCAGGCAGTTTACTGATTGAATAAGGCCCCAAATGCAGAGTTAAGAAATCACTGATCTAAGATGACATGGTTGGTGAAAAAAATTGAGGGACACTTGTTTTGAAGAGTCTCATCAAACCAAAACAAAAGTCACCTGCAGTAATGATGGTTATATTTCTAACGGGTTCAAACAGGGCTTCTACTGTACAGGGGCTGCAGTTCCTTCATGCACGAATTCCTCCTTCTGCCATTATCCATTACTACCAGACAAAGCAAAGTGGTACAAGAGAGCTAATCTTGCAGTCATATTTAATCTAATTACACTAGTGTCTTAAGAAGATACCAGTTAACGAACGAGTCAGTCTGTTAATAATTAGACGTCAGTAAACATACCCACGCTTCATTGCAAAGTATCATACACATCTATGTAAATATTTTACTTGGGAGTTGTTTTCTTTCCTTGTGTCTAGTTTAGTTCTTTTTGCTGTACTTTGGTTTTTAACACTGGCAGGCTGGATTACCAATTTATTGTACTTTACCTTTGACTTTGAATTACTACTATTAATCACTTATGTTCACAAACTGAAGCTTCGGTTATGCTGCTTGAGAAACTGCTCTTGGAGTTCCTTGGCGTGGGTGTCAGTTTGCATGTCCCTTTTTACTTTTCCTCCCCTTCTCTCTCCTACCTCCTCCCCAGTTACACTTCCCACATCACTAAAGTCCCCGAGGTGTTCAATGGAGTCACATTTCTCCAGGTCGGAAGCAATGGTCTGCAGGCTAAAGACAGAGAGAGAATCCGACCCTGCCCGCTCTCGCTCATTCTCATTCTCTCTGTATTTCTCCACCAGGTCGTTGTTTTGATCTGTCCTTCCACTGCTGCCTGCCCTGTCCGTCTCTGTCACCCCACCTCCGCAAGCCCCGCCATCTTCCTGGATCCCACTATCGGACTCCGCCCCCACAGGCGAACTCCGCCCTCTGCAGCCTGTGGACTCGACTCCCTGGGCCTCGTCCTGGCCGCGCTGGGCGTGGATATGCTCGCTTATTTGCTCCAGGTTACGGAGGGCGATGGAATAGCGGCACTTCACTGTGGCAACCCGTCCTTCCAGCTGTATCACTTTAGACTTGTGCTCCTGGAGGAGAAGGAAGGGACTCAAATGATCAAAAGCAAGTGCAATGCATTAACCATCGTATGAGAGGCTTGATTTATGTAAACTGAAGTAAAATCATTGTTATGAAAACAAAGTTTTCTTTACTTCTGGGTTTTTCTTTTGGTTAGCAATTTATTTGTGTGCCAATTGTTTTTGCAAAAGTAATAGGTCATGAATAAGTCAACACCGTGTCCGAATGTTGGCTTGTATTTCAATAAAATTATTCGCAATACCCTTATGTACCTCTAGTATGTGGTTGAACTGGGCCTTAAGCTCAAAGTAGGGCTTGGACTTGAGGATGACTCTCTTGAGAGATTTCTGCAGTGTCTGGACACGCGCCTCTGCTTCCTGACAGGCGTGGGTCACACGCATGTGCTCCCGCTCGCTGCGGAGGCGCTCCTCCTCGGCCTCGTTTACCTAGAAGAACACACAGGGTTTAGGGTCGGGCCAAACCAACCTGGGCACCTTGGTGCCGCTCAATTGTCCTAGTGGATTCCCCCGTTACCTTGGAGGTGGCGTGGTTCAGCATCTCTTGCCAGGTGGGGTCCAATGTGTTCTTGCCGTCGGCCATAAGGCCCTGCTCTGCCACATACACCATCTCCCTGGCAGCCGTGTGCATAGAGACAGCCCTTTCATAGCTGAGTGCCGCCTTTTGTGTCTCCTGTTGGGCCTGATGCCCCAGGCCCCCAAGGAAAAGTGAGGAATTGAGGAATAGCCAAACAGAATAATTTCTTAACAATGCCGAAAATACTTAAGGAATATCTATACTTTGTTTTAAACACCCATCCCAGTTGGTGTTAGACTACCTCTTTGGCTAGGCGCCGGGCCTCATAGTACGGTCTGGCTTTCTCAATGCAGGTACCAAGTTGGGAGCTCTGGGCATTTAACTTCCGGGCTGACTCAGTGAGGATCTTTCTGTAGCCCGATCTGGCATCCTTGAAAACATCAATAATTAATTCCTTTTTAAAGGGGTCCTATTATGCTTTTTTAGTTTCCCCCTCTCTTTTAGTATGTTATATAGCTTTTTGTGCAAGTAAAAGGTCTGAAAAGTTACAAAGCC
>JAVQIZ010009345.1:0-10073 GCA_036023535.2 Galaxias brevipinnis
GAGTTTGTCAAGTCAGAGTTTCCTTCCTTGTTAACCCCGAGTTAGATCGGAGTAGTTAACCTACGTTTGTAGTATAGGCCCTGGGTGACTGCTGTCGTACACCCACCATAATATAATGGTGAAGGTAAGGGTTGTAACAATACTGCAGCACCGAACATTGAAATCCAGATCAGTGTAACAATATATTAGTGTTGGAATGTTGTTAAAATTAAATACTGTCAATAGACTGTCAAATGGACAACGAAAAAGGAATTCCGGTAAACAGGGCTTGAATTTAAGGGCAACCTTGGGAGGTTAAAAATGTTACAGTAAAAAACTGATTCTGGGATGGTCCCAGAGTGGTAGTTCAAAAATGACAGAATTCATAAACCACATTATCGTATTTGTGGTGGTTCTTCTTACTTTGGGATTGTACTGGAATGTTTTATAATGAATAAATATTGTAAGCCCTGACGGCAAATGAAATACAAAAATGTAAAACAATGTGCAGGAAAGTGTAACAAACAGTAAAACCCATAAATAATTGATGACACACATTGAAGTCTTTCTAATATGGGTGATTCATGTCTTTCTATGTGCAAAACGTCTGTTGAGATAGATAATTTAATTATCCCCCGGGAGAGAAATTACAGAAATCATAAAATATACATAGGCTATACAATAAAATGTATAGTATTGACATATAAAATTTTTACTAGAATTCAGTAATTTTTAAGCATTGTAGCCATTGTAGAATTGGCTACTGTGACTAGACTGTGTGAATGAACACACAAAGTATAAATCAACTTTCAAAAGTGTTTGAATTCTGTATGTTGACTTAGTGCCACACAGATATATCATTTAACATATACAATTCGAATAAGATCTCAATGTAATATTTTTATATGGAGTGCCTTATATGTTTAAGAACTACTGAATTCTACTAAGAATTGTATATGCTAGTTTTATACCATATATTCATTTTATGTTTTGTGTATCAAATATATGTATCCTGTATGATTTTTACAGATTTTTTTCCAGTAAGGAAAGCCCTTCTTCTCTCCTTTCCTCTCCCACTGTACCTTTGTCTCTTCTTTGCGGCGTCTTGCAGATGTTTGCGCAGTCCTCCCTCCAGTTGTCTCCACCTCTGTGCTCACATGTCCATCTGTTCTGACCTCCTCCAAGTCAATCTCTCTCTCTGCTCATGTATCCGTCTGTCCAGAACCTACCCCAGTCCTCTCCTCATGCTGACAAAGTAGGAAGGGCAGACCGACTGTACATAGAACTACTGGATCCCGTAGTTAAAGCCATGCAGGAAACAGGTGGGAATGAGAGAAGAAATATGAGGGAAAATGTGTTCGTTAAGGACAAGAGGAAGTTTGTGGATTTCATAGCAGAGGCACGGCAATCACACACACACAAGTATATTGTCAGAGGTTTGATTTGGAGGGGGGAAAGTCATAATTATACATTTCTTCAATCCATGTAGTTTAGAAATTAGTGAGTTTGAGAGTGTAAAAGGGCAAGCTAGACAGAGGGTAGAATAGTGTGGGGACTTTAATGCACATAGTATGGGGGAAATAAATCATGAGAATGGGAACGTGATAAGAGGAACTTTTAAGGGTCTCGTATGTAATTCAGTCAGACAAACTCTTCTGTCTTAAATCATTTACTGAATGTCAAAACACATCAGTTTTGGCCTGGTTGGGTCTGTTACATATTGAAGTTCCCTGCTGTACATATCCGGGACAACATTCCAAAGCAGGGAGCACACGTACGTCAATCCCCCTTGGGACACATTAGCAGCACATATTAATAGGCCTGAGGTGGCAGCCGGGGTGGAGGTGGGAGCATTTCCCATCACCTCATTCAACAAGCACAGAACCTAACCTAACCTAACCTAACCTCATCAGGTCATATAAATACCTCCCCCCTCCCTCGTTGACATGATATTTGACTGTGAACAGGTGTGTCAGTGATAAGTGTGTGTTGCACACGCTGTATGACATTTAAGTCAGCAGCACTCAGACAGAGTTATCTGCCTGAACTTTAGCTGAAGCTGCATTAATGACAGAAAGGGAACTAGGTGTAGCCTTTGCAGATGGAAGTGAGTCAGCACTGGATCTTACACCGGTATCAAAGGTATTGGCAGGAACGTGCTCTTGGGATGTTTGGAAGGAGACAACAATAAGAAGTGATCATTACCCAATTTCCTGTGATGTGAAGTGGCTGTGGTTAAACACGGAGGTGAGTATCCTGGCGGGTGTTTGAAAAAGCAGATTGGGGTTTCAGGCGTTGTGTCATCGGGGGACGAACCAAGTGAACCTTAATGTTCATATTGATAAATCTGTCAATGCAAGTATAAGTAGTGCAATAGTAGGTGCAGCTGGAAGTCATTCCAAAGAGCTCAGGGGGGTGGGAGGAAGAGGAAACTGTTCTGTGGTGGAGTGTGGAGAGGCTGTTAAAAGAAGTTCAGACTATTAAAAAGGAGGCAGTAAACAGGTAGGAGAGGTGTGGGGAATGATCAAAGAGATGAACGGAGTTATAAGGGAGTGGGAGTTGCAGTACGGAATGATGAAAAGGCTGAAACACTAGCTAGAATTTTTTTAAAGGTCCCATTCATCAAACAATTTGTCTGAGGAAGGACATTTGGGAAGACAAAGTTGTGAAAATTAGGTGTTCTAATTTACTAAATCAGCAAGAGGTAGATGAGGATGCTTTGAAAACATTATTTACACTAGGTGAGTTAAGAACTATGGCCAGGCACTACAACTCCAGGTAAAGATGTGTGTGATGTATGTTATGCAATGGAGGTATTACTATGTCTATGTAATAGTTTGACACGAGGGAATCCTTCCTTGAAGTTCCTTGAAAGTCAGCAGTGCCAGGAAACCAGGAAAATATCCTACGCAAGCTAGTAGTTATAGACTTATTGCATTAACATCACACATGGGTAAGATTGTGGAAGGCATCATAACAGCTAGGGTGAGTTATTACCTAGAAAGTAGAGGATTACTTTCTGAATATCGAAGTGGATTTGGGAAGGGGTAGGGATCAATAGATCCAGGTCTACATTATGTTTGGAAGATTAGATGAGGAAGGCTCAGGTAACAAGGAAACATAAGTGGCAGTGTTCTTTGATGTTATCATATACAAAATGTATGTGATATGTGGAAGAATGGGGTGCTCAGTAGAGTTGGAGTGGGGGTGATGGGACATTTTAAGGTTTACGAGATCAATTGAAGTCAGGGTAGGAAATACTTTATCAAGTAGGTATAAGCTGGATAACGGAACCCCTAAAGGAAGTGTAATATGTCCAATGCTTTTGTCTATAATGATAAACATATTTTCTGGAGTTGGAGCAGATATTGGTACGTCCTTGTATGCAGATGATTGCGCTATGTGAAAAGGAGATAGGAATATTACTTATATACTGTGGTTAAAGTACTGGACAAAATAAGTGACTTGGAACAGGGTTCTCTCTGCTGGGGATTTCAATAACTGGTGGAGAAAACACAGACGAGCTATTTTTGACACACACAACGCTAGGCGAGAGTGTTAACTTACAGTTAAACGGTAAGAATTTGAAGAAGGTTTAGTCTGTGCGATTCTCGGGTGTCTGATTTGATCATGTGGTGTGCATATAGCCTAGGTCAAGTAATATTGAAATGTAAAAAGACACCAGTCTTAAGAACAATAACGGAAAAGCTAGAAAAGCTAGATTCACAGGAGGATATCTCAGAAGAGGAATGGTCTGAGGAATGGTCAATTAAGAGGAATGGTCAATTAAGATGCTGTTTAAGTTGCCACAGTACAATTGGATTTCAAGAACATTTACAGTATAACACCATCAAAACTATATCACTTTAATCCCAATATTCTGTTCTAAGGTCACCCAACTAAGAATGTGCTACAAAGGTGCTAGGAACATAAAAGGGGCCAGAATACAAGGTTTGGGTGGGTAGGGGGGCATGGGCGTTGCTAGACCCATTTTGCTAGGGCACGTCCCCCAGTATTGATCTGGTGTGCCCCAATAAAATCTCACTTTCAAGTTTTAACAAACTCCTATATTTGGCAGAGGATTCATTTAGATTGATAACAACGGGAACAGAATGTATTTTATTTTATCCACAATGCCTAAGCAACGCAGTTTAACCTAAAATACAAGCTGCAGTGTGCACCTTGCTGTCCAGGTCCATCCACCACATTACTCTCCGTGCCCGGACATGTGCCCCAGTAGAGCTGTATGCCCAGCAACGACTCTGGTGGAGGAAGACCAGGAGGTGGAGTTGCAAAGTGTAGTGTACAGTACAACAGTAGGGGGATACAAAGGATTCCACCATGGTTGTTGGTCCAAAGTGAGGTAGACTTGGATTCATTGAAGATCCACACTCCAGTTCAGTAGGTGGCAGTAATGCTCCAAAAGTTTGTTGCCAACCGCCAATAAAAATTCTAAGAAGAAGACTAGTGACATTATTGTATTGTTTGTTGTCTTAATCATACAGAATTTAAAAAAACACGTTACACGTTATTTTGTGAGTTATCAGTGGTGTTATTGTCTTCACATACCTACTTGCAATTGGTTCTCCACCGGGCAAACCTTACAATTACTCATCAAAGTGTCTGCACCTAGAAGGAACACTCATACTCAGAGAATATTCCACTGCTGGTTGGAAATCAAAGACTGGTGTGTACATATCACAAAATAATTGAAATAAACATCAACAAACAAACCCTACCTTGCAATTTTGCAGGACGTACGAGGCTGACAAGAAATTACTATGCGATAAGTATTGAAACGATAGAGAAGATCCCTCTATCAACCTTTGAAAAAAAAAACAGATGCATACACAATGTTTGCTCTGAAAATTCCTTTAAAAGAGGACACTTTTACAAGATTATTTGCAGCAAGAAAGTTGGACTTTGGTGTCATATCGGATTGACCTTGGTACCTGTCTGTAATGAGGAGGTTTTGATTATTTGCGCTAATATTAATGCATTTTGTCCACCAGCTGCCCTTCAAATGTTAATTGCGTGCTGAGTGTTAAACAATTAAAGCATTACATTCCTAGTTTGCCACATGCATTCCCAACCCTAATTGTCAAGTTCAGCGTGGCCAAACCTGTAAAGATGTTCGCTTTAACAAAATTGAAGCATGGCTCTTTGCTCTAATGGTCAGCGGTGTTGAAGTTCAAGTTTTACACCTCATTAGCCCGCGCTGGCCAGAGGACCTTTTAAAATAACACACAGGTCCCTCCTTAATTGATCATTAAAGCCCCAACTAAGTCAGTGGCTGATCATAGTACTCAAGCCCACTGCCTGACAGAGCCAATCGTATCAAGCCTATCAAAGGAAAGGTAGTATTAGTATAGTTTGTAATTTTTTGAGAATGTACCTCGTTCAAGGGGGAGTTGACCCACGTATCATTCCTTAAATAAAAGAAAAAAAGAATGTCTTACAAAACATATTTTTGATGTTTTTTTGTCATTTACCAATTAAACCTAAATAACCCAAACTTTAGGTTTCTACATTATCACCAACGTTAATAACATTCAAACCTTTAAGCTCAGGTTAATGCATTCTGATTATGAAACACTGAGGTGATAATAGAAGAGTCTGTTAATTGGTCTGTATACATTTGCTGGTTCGGTTGTTGCACTATCACAAGTCATTTGATAATCCATTTGACATTCTGATATAGTTTATCTATTCTGAGAGTGTTTGTGTGATAAGTAAATAAGAAGAATGAGGGGTAGGACAAAAGGTGTGAGAGGAACTGAAGACATGTATAGAAGGCGAGAGAAACAGGGGGAGACATAACATGAGGCGAACTGACAGAAAAAGAAAAAAGGAGGAACAGGGAGAACAAAGCAAAGAGAGGGAGAGTGTTGCAGCGATAATGGAGGAGACAACGGTCAGACATTGACAAGACTCCTCTGGGGTGCAATTAAGACACTGGATTCTTTGTGCAATTGGCCATGGGTACTGAGGAAGGAGAGACAGATAGTCTGAAATAAAGAAAGAGAGAGGGAAATGATGGAAAGAAGGAGGTTTGAGCGAGCAACATAAAACAGTCATACCCGCTAGGATAATGCAAGGTTACAGCAAAACTGGACAAAAGTAAAGTCTGGGGAAAAGAGCCAGATCAAGGGGTTTAAGCTGAGGAACAAGAGGGCAAAAGAGTTAAAGATCAAAGTTCCCTTTCCCGGTGGGTCAGGGCCACAGTGGAGAGAAAAGGGGGAGCGAGGAAGAAGAGGAGAGACAAAGAGAGAGGGAGTGAGCACCATCCTTTCATCACCAGCTCCAGGGATCAGTGGCTGTCACAAGAGGCTGTGAAATCCCTAATCTCTTATTTCTCCCCAGCTCTCATCTTTATTTTATTCTCTCCATCACGTCTAGCGTTCTCTCTCCCTGCTCCCTTCGGGACACTGTGGTCTCACGTCATGCTGTCGCACACAACCTTCTTTTAAAAACAGAAAAACATCATTAGAGAATGCACATCATCTCTTTCTCATTCCCTTACCCACGGACTACGGATGTCACAAGAACAATACTTCCATACCAAGTCAATGCCATAATTCTGAAAACGTAACGGTACTAGTTTTCCTACAGTACCATAGGTACCGGAGTTACAATAAAAAAATATGTATGTTAGCGAATTAACAGCAGCAAAAAGTCATTGTTCGTTCACAGGCCACCGCATACTCAAATCAGAAACGAACAAGGACACAATCACATCCTTGGCGAACAAGCGAAAACAGACAACAAACAGGAAAAGTTTGCTTTCTCTTGAAGCATGCTGGGGCCTGCATATATATCAAGAGAAAGCAAACCTTTCCTGTGAGTTATCAGTAGCTTACACCTCAATGCAGCGAAGGGATGATAATAGTTGTTTCTTTTTATTATCATATATAGTATAGGCCTCTTTATTATTTAGGCCTCCATGTTTTTTCACGTCTTGGCCAGGTAGACCTACTGCTAAAATGATGCGCAATCATTAAAAGTATTAATTAATTGTTTTAATTAAGCCCAGAAATGCTTGTTTTAAATACTTGAAGGTTACATCCCACTGTTTTTTTTTTATCGTGGCACTTCAGTGGTATTGGTATCAACTATGAAATTTCTGGTATCGTGAAATCCCTAACATACTCAAATATAAATCTGTCCTGCCCTTGTTTCTAGGTAATTTGTAGAGCTGTCTGTCAGTTAGTTGTTCTTTTGACTTCCATACAATGGGTTTTGCCTACCAGTGATTGATATCTGATCCGCGCTTCCAAACCCCAAGACAATTTCCTAACCCTTTAGGGAACCTATCTAGAGACAGCATTGTTTTTATTAATATGCTGAACCCCCACAGATAGGGAAAGCTTGAGTGAGTGTGTCAGAGAGAGAGCATACAATGTGTGTGTGCGTGTGAGAGAGAGAGGGAATGAAAGAGAGAATAATCAAATCCGAAAAGCTATCTGAGGCTTAGTAGTACAAAACATTTCACAAAAACCTCCTCCTTAATAAAATCTGTGTCTCTTGTCCATCCACACAGTTCTACTCTGGTCAAACCTATGTGATCCATTACATCATGTGGAGTGCTATGGCATGTGGTACACTTGTCATTTTATGATCTATTCTCTCTTTGAGATTTGTCCAATGAGGAGACTAACTGAGTCACAATTCCTGTCCGAGCTCATTCAATATGACATGAACAGGCCCCCCGGAATCAATGACAGACGTGAATGTGTGTGCAGGTCTGGAACAAGCCTTCACTTTATGACTCTTAATTACACAACGTGTGCCTTGCAACGTTTAAGAACATGAATTGCATGTAGACTGTTGGTATGATGACTGCTCTCTAGAGGCTGGTGTGTGGTTGTGAACAGTCTAAGCCATTTGACCACAGCTGTTTGTATTACCTGTGAAATGACACAACATTCTGTTATGTGATGTAACGGTATTTCATATTTGTATGTAGAGCACTTGTCTATGTGAATGTGTGTCTTCCCCTAGAACTGTGCATCGATAACCTATGAATTTGATATACTCTGATATCTTGTTATATTATATAAGTAAACATTTGTGAACGTGAGCACCCAACATGTGTGTTATCCATCCACACACAGCATACTTTGACTTTCAAGCTGCGTTCAAATGCATCGCTCCGTCTTTCAGAACAGAAGTGAAAGCCCAACAATATCTACTACCTTCCATCTTTCGTGAATTCAACTAAACTACAACAATTCAACAACACCGTACACAAAACTTAATGCATGAACTACATATTACAAAACCAAAAATGGCCAGTGAAATTAAATATTTATGTTGGTTTATAGTGATTTCAGAATGATGTACCTTTAGAGCCACTGTGCTGTTTACTTCACTCTGGTTATAAAGCTGTTTCTGCATGGAGCACTGGGCCAATTAATGGCTCCACAACGCTGTGAGAGACTGATTAGTATATAAGAGAGTGTTTTGCTGCAGCTATTTCTGCTTATGTTGGCACAAGTCACCATTAAGAATAATAAGGTGATAACATTTTTTACTCAGGGTGCATTATGTGTGACATTAATTCTAAAAGCAATACATAAGTATCCAAATGTCCTGCTTGTTTCAATCTTGGTCCCTTCCTGTATAGAATTAGATTCTGTGTAAGGATGAAAACCATGTGAAACATTTGCTCAAATTCAGAAAGTGAGATGATGCTAAGTATTCCGTGTATCTCTAAGTCTTTTTGGGTCTTTGCTGAGACTGTCAGTTGAGAAACGTCTTAAAAAAACGTGTTTTTTTAAACTCCGTGCTCTAAGGACTGCTCTGATGCAATCTTTCTAGAACGCTCCAAACTGCATCCTTCCATTTAGCGGAGTGGCCTCAAGAGTTGTTCACTGCTCTCAAGAGCCCAGATTGACGGCGAAGAGAAGATGGGAGCCGTGCGATAAGCCCCTGTGCCCCTGTTGACAGCCTGAGTTGAGAACAGACTCAAATGTTCTCATGTGCTCCTCTCTTCTCCCCGCTGTTCTCACGCTTTCAGAGAAAAGCACTCAGGCAGCAAATTGTCTCTCAAGAAGGCTTATCGTAGATGGCGTAGGGAGGGGGTAGAGGGAAGGAGGGAGGGATGGAAAAAATTAGATGGGATTAGAGAGGAATTGTTAAAAGAGTGAGGACAGGGTCTGATATGGAAAGGGAGACCTGATCATCCCGTTCCAGGGACGAACGGGGCACGGATTGAGACGGTCCTGCAAGCAAAGTAAAACGGGCATGCAGAAGGATCCGGAAAGAAAGTGAGAGGGACGGGACTGAAACAGAAAGTGATGGATGTAAATACTAAGGAATAGGGAACATGTGGGGACAGCCAGAATGAGGAAAAGGGAGAGTTAAGGAGGGAGGGAGGAAAGACAGACCTGCGTAGCTAAAATGTCGGAATTCACATGAATTTGGCATGTCAGTCAACTTGACGTGAGCCAAGTGCATATACTAGCTCGCCCTGGCTGCGCTGGTGCATTATTCTGGGGTGTGTGTGTGTGCGCGTTCTCTTGAGATTGGTCCAGACAGACAAATGAGCTCCAAGACAAGACCTTCACATCAAATGAACATCAGATGTGACACACACACACTCCTCTGTTATACCTCTGTCTGCTTTCTCTCTTTCCTTCACTCTTTTTTTTCTCCCAGCTCTATCTCTTGTGTTCCACTGGAACATTTCTCTTTCATAATTCCCTTTCTTCCTATTTTTCATTCTCTGTGATCTTTCTGTCCTCTTATCAATTCCTTTGAATATACACACTTGTGCAGCTGGCTGTCAAGCAAAGTCGAGCACGGTAGTAATCTTGAGGTTCAATATTATAGCATGGTATCGTTGCACCATAAAAGCCCGAGTGTGCATTTGATTCTGGATAGATTTGTTGAAGAGGTAAACAGAGTTGTCAGTATGTTTGGATTTTGGTGTAAAAGAGCAAATTGTTCAGTTTGCACACCTGCTAAGACTCCACTTTGGCTCTTAAATGTCGCAGGTTGCAGTTGCATCTGCTTTGCATTTGCATTAGATTTGATCTTTTCTTCATTTATCTTTTGGCTTTAATTTACGTTATTTAATTTCACAAAGCCGA
>JAVQIZ010009357.1:0-23944 GCA_036023535.2 Galaxias brevipinnis
TCTGTTGCTACACACAGGAGAAGGATGTGTGACTATAGTGCAGGCCAGCAACATTGTGAAATTTCTCCCTTTTAAAATCTCTCCCTTTCTCTAACGCCTGTCGGATGTATTGATTGCTGGGGGGTCAGGCTGGAAATAGGCCCCACGGGACGGAGGGAGGGATGGAAAGAGGGAGGGAACGCAGGGAGGATGGGGGGGGGAGAGAGACAGGCAGGGACACCGGCCATGGAGATGTCCTTCCTGGGAATGTCGTAACGAGGAGGAGGAAAGGGACAGCGGGAAGGGGACGGAGGGTAGGTGTGTGGTGGAAACGGATAAGGTAGGGAGGACGTCGTCAACGGTGTGTCAGCTGTCATAAATCACGGCGGACGCGTCATGATAAAGGCGACGGCTAATAACGGGCGTCTCCTCTGCAGGGGTGAGTGGCATGGCTATCAGCGTCCACGATCACGGACTAGCTATGGCACTCTGGTCATGTCTCCATTGTGGGGGATTGAGGTCAGAGAATCACTCTGGACGGTGATTATTAGCCGAGAGATCAATATTAAACCCGAGAGAGGGAGAGAGGGAGAGAGCGAGAGAGAGAGAGAGACAGCTGACTGGCAAACTCTGCAGATATCCTCAGTAATAATGAATGAGGGAGCAGCAGACTGCCTGGCCCCTCATCAGCCCCAGCCTTTTTTTTTGTGTGTTATTACCCCCCCTCAAACCCATCCCCCTCTCCGCCACTCTCGCCTCGAGGCAGATATCCAGATTGCTAATTGACTCCCGGTTCACAGGATTTAAGTGTGTCAGTCAGGGAGCCAAACCCCTCCCCCTTTCACTCTGTCCTCTGTTGTCCTGTCTCTCTCGCTCTCTCTCTCTCTCTCTCTCTCTCTCTCTATCTCTCTCTCTCTCTCTCTCTCACTCTCTCTCTTGGGGAGCAGCTGAATGGAGTCCCCCTCCCCGTGGCTCCATCATCACGTCAGTCCAGGCTGCACTGGGGACAGGGCTGGGATGTTTGGGAGTCTTTGGAACGGCAATGTCTGTTCCCTCAGTGTCCCTCGATTTGTGTCTTTTCATCTTTTGGTTTGTCTACAGCACCTGTCCTTGTGTGACGGCGAGCGATATTTGTGTGTGTGCGCCTCTGTCTTGGTGACATGTAAGAGGAGCCGAATAAGTCGGGCTCGCCGAGGACTGTCCTAGAACAGATGGTTGATAAACTTGATCAGGGAATCAAAGCACCCGAGACGGTGAGTGCGTCAGTCACAGATGGATGGGATTGCAGGATTGTCTCCTGAGGGTTGGACATGGGAGCGCTCCTCTCCCCACTTCTACCCACTCTGCCGCAGGAGAGAACCGTCTTCTCCCGTTAACGCCCAGCGTTCCCCTCAAAACAGGCCTGTGCACGTCTTTGTATCCAGCCAATGCTAATGTCGTGATTAGCCTGCCACACCCTACGGCATTCTGCTCTGTATCATTATGAACTGTGACCCTAGGCTGGGCTAAGCCTCCACAACAGTGTCTGGGGAAACTGCGTCGACGTGTGAGACTTTGCATGGTGTTATTTCGGTCTCTTGCGGAGAGGGCCAGGACTGATTTGGCGCCGCTGGCGTGACTGTGTGGGGAGCTGCTATCTACTGCAGGGGGTCTTAAGCTGTCGATTGGAGGCTGGGGGGTAGGGTGGGGTGGGGGGGTCTCAGCTTGTTGATTGCGATGGCTGAGGATCATTAGAGGGCAGAGGCTGGATACTTAAGTCCCCCTTAAAGCCCCACTGCGCCGCTCAAACACACGTCTAGGAAAGCTCCACCACACAATGTTGAAGACAAGGGGTTTGGGACATGGACTGTACCATGTACACCCACACCCTGAGTGCTTAGTGGGTGTGGTGCGTTGTGACCATCAAGCTATTCCAATGACTAATAATATGATCCATTTTAATCCTCCCTGCTTTGCAGCCGCCCGCAGCGTTTGATGCCTGTCTGGTCCTGAGCAGATAGACAGTCGAGACTTAGTGTTCTGTTCTGTCTTCCTCTCCAGCAGCAGCCCGAGGTGAAGAAGGACCCGGAAGTCGTGAGCGCCGGCGTGGGGAAGCCGGCCCCATCGTCCCCCGCTCGCTACAGACCTCACCTGCGCGCTTCTCCCGCGGTGGTCTGGTCCGACCCCGTCGACCTCCGGCAGAACACCCCTACGCCGGCTGTCCCCAGCAACTCCTCCGAACCCAAAGCTGCGCCGGCCTCGCCTGTCCCTACCACGCTCCACCCACGGGAGCCTCAAGAACCTCCTCCACCAGAGTCACATGGTCTCCGAGGTGAGCTGGTCAAGCGTCATGGGAGATGGAGTTCCCTCATACTCCGTGTTATTGATCTCACCACTCATTGTCAGTGAAAAACACAAAAACTTTACATTTTGTTCGACTTGTACCATACCTTCATCTCTGTTGTAAGATAGTATACATGAGCACTGTGCAAGCGGTTGATTTGAGCAGGTTTCGTTCTGATGAAGATGTATTAGTCTTTTCAGTGGGGACGCAAGAGTAATGGCCATGGGTTTATTTTCCCAAGCCCTGCCCAGTGTCCTAGCCAAACAGTGCCTCAGCCCGCTGGAATCTTTATGGACTGGCAGACTAAAAACAGGCCAGCCTTGAGGGGAAAACAGAGAGTGTGAGTGTGGGATAGTGTCATGGTCCCACGTCCTCCCTGCTTGCTTGCCTGCCTGCTGCAGTAGCCTCCCCTTTAGCCACACTGACTCATGGGCGAAACCTTGCCACTCTTTCACACTATTCCTCTCTGTCTATTCTCAAAAGCTGTAGCAGGCCTTTCTCTGTGTCATTAGGCTTAGATGTAGCTTAGGGCTGCCATCTATCTCTTCTTTTCCCCACCTGGCCCTGGATGTGATTGCTTGTTGTTGTCCCTCTAGTAGATATTAGATTACACTCCTTCTGGTCCACAGCGCGGCATCTCTACTTTACACTCATTAAGAACCTCAGGTTTCGAGGGTGCCTAAAGGTGATTGTGTATTGCTGGGGAACCTAAATATCCTGACTACTAGTCTCTCAGCAACGTTGGTATAGTGCCGCCGAGGTCCTGTGGGTTACAGTGTCCTATCCATTAGGAGCCGTGGCCCACATCCTCATTCACCATACCACTGACCCAGTTCAGCAGCCAGACTGAAAAACACAGAGAGAGAGAGAGAGAGAGACAGAGATAAAGATAAAGAGAAGAAGAAAATAAAGGGGTATATACCAGCACCATCAAGTGGATCTATGCTGGTATTGCAGGCTCACCAGGCTAGCAGCACTGAAAACCTCACCTATAGATTCTCCCCCTGATGGAGATAGATGGAACTCACAGAGATCTGTTTCTTTGTCTGGTTGGAATTGACACCTGTGTTTCAGGGACAGGGACAAACTCCAAAGAAAAGCTATTGTCGAAACAAAATCGTCTAACTCAAAGTGTCCGGAATACAGTATTCAACTGAAGAGACTTGTATAGACTGACATAGGACATTTCTAGGTTTCAGGTGTAAAGTGCATTGACTGCGCATGTCCTGCATAGGGGAGTGGGCCCTGTACTGTGAGACAGATCAGTTACTGCTGTACAGGAAGCATTTTGTAGCAGTTATTGTTCCTAATGGTGATTTAACTTGTTAATGAATCCGTGAGAGCGATTACTTTTTCTCACCAAGAGGATTGTGTATGGCATAGCTTCTTTACATAATAAATTAAGCAAGTGTCAAAGGTTGGCTATTTGTAAGCAAATGGTCCCTTTGAAAATACAAAAATAAATCAAATGAGATTGGGTCAATATTTGTTGTATACAGGTTGTTTGTTGCAGAAGGCAAGATTTTGTTTAAACATTCTGGGAAAGGTGTTGATCCAAGTAATATCTTGGAAAGTAATGTACAAAATGTGTATGGAATGTAACAACACTTAAGGTATGATGTGTTATCGCTGGTAGCCCTGTTCATCGACTCACGTCAATGCATGTGTGTGAGGGCGTGTGGTATGGGGGGTGGGGTTCTGAGTTGTCGAAAGTGCGCTAATGTGCGTGCATGCGAGTGTATCAGCCTCCTGCAGCTGCTGGCTTTGTGTGTGTGTGTGTGTGTGTGTGTGGGTGTGTGTGCGTGCGTGTGTGTGTGCGTGTGTGTATATGTGTGTGTTTGTGTTGGTGTGCCTCTCTCTTTCCCTCGGCTTTCCTCTCCTCACCTTCAGAGGGAAGGACACACATTCCAGTGCTGCTTCCCGACTCTGGCCCTGGGCGACGCTCGGCCCGAGCTGATAAGTGACAGGGCCCCCAGCCTTCACTCAGCCCCCCTCCCTCTCCTTCCTCCCTCCCTCCCCGGCCTCCCCCTCTCAGCCCTGACCCCCCTGCGGCCTGGCTCAGTGCACAGACGTGCCGCTCCGGAATTCTGCCCTCTGCCCCACTTCTGCCCCCCTCCCTCCCTGCCTCCCTGCCTGCCTGCCAGAGGGGAGGGGGTCTTTAAAGAGATAGGCCCCGGTTTTATTTTGGTGCTGGCCAGCGACTATACAGGCCCCTCTTTTTTTCTTTTTTTTTTCTGTCTTTCGTGCTCCTCCCTAAGCTGGACTGAAATGTAAAGGGGGGGGGGGTCCGTGCCTAAAAGTTCCCAGACAACATTCAGCGAGAGACAGCTGATCAACAAACAGACTGGAGAGCACTGCTATACATTCACCGTGATCAGGTGTTGCTAGGCGTGAAATGGCTACACAGTTAACCTTCTAATAGCATTTTTCCTGCCCTGCTTCCACTGCTAAAGCTTAAAGTCCACCGGCTAATGTTTGAGGTCTAGTTTTTGGCAGAACGGCGTGGCTTCAAGCTGTTATGCTTGTGTTGCTTCACGTTTGTCACGATATCAAGTTAGCGCTAGCTCTAAAATTATATGTTTTTGCAGAAATACGTAAAAGAGAGAACAACACCTATAATCTTAGCATAAACCATTGAGTTTACTAAAGAAGTGATGCACACCCTCTCTCTCTCACGCAAACACACACACACGCTCGGTGCATTAAGCATTCCCCTCAGACCGACACCCAGGCAATGAGGTTGAAAAACCTTGAGCACCGAAAAGCTTCTGACCAGCAGTGTGTGTTTGACTCTGCGTGAGAGTGTGTGCGTGCGGTGCGTGCTTGCGTGTGTGTCTGCCTCAATCGCTGGAGCCTATCCAGGGTTTCCGTGGCGACCACACAACACAGCGAGACAATCAGAGGCAGGCCCACGCAGCGCGGCGAGAGGACATTAACACAGGAACCGCGGGTCAGGGGGCAGAGGAAGGGAGGGAGCGAGCGAGCGAGCCGGAGGGAGAGGGAAGGGGGAGGGAGGGAGCGTGTGAGGGAAGGTGGAGGGAGGGGACATAGCTACAACAAACATGGGCGTGCGAGGAGGGAGGGGTAACAACAATAAACCAAAAGAAAACCTTCATGGCTTGTAATGAATTATCTCTTTCATGCCTCAGGAAGATATCTAATGCTTTGAAGGTCTCATGACCATGGGAGTGGCCTGTGAGGCCCTGGCTGCAGCATACCTCCGTGTGTTTGTGTGCGTGTGGGACCGGGCTATGCTGTACTGCGTTAGTCAGAGATGGCTGCATGCGTGACTGAGTTTGCGAGCAAGCGACTGTGCAAGAGAGTGGCTTATTTGTGAGATCGTGAGTGTGCAAGCCCGACTATAGTGTGAGAGTCCATGTGCCCTGAAATCTATGTGTTGGGAAGTGTGTGTGTGTGTAAGGTGTGTGTGTGTGTGTGTGTGTGTGTGTGTGTCTGTGTGTGTGTGCTAACACATCTGTGTCCCCCGGGACGGCGCTAAAAATAAGCGGCTCCTCAAGCCTTCTGGTGTCTGAGCAGCGTCTGTCTGCTCTCCATCGCTGTCCCTGTGGCCCTCCGCTCCTCCTCTCCCTCCATTCCTCCCTCAATTACACCCCCTTCCACACACCGCGCCTGTGTGCGCATGCACGCACGCACACACACACACACACACACACACACACACACACACCAACTACACCCAGCTGCGTCCCTGCTCTACTTCCTCTGAGGATGACCTCCGGTCTGGCAGACCACAGCCCAGGAAGAAAGAGTCAGGGCTGAGAGCAAAGTAGAGCCGAGCCAGAGAGAGCAGAAATGGTGGTGGTGGGGGGGGTGGGGGGGGGGGCAGGGGAAAGGAATAGGAAGCGGAGAAAAGCATTAAAATGGCAAAATGGTCAGCTATAGTTTATAGGGGGCTAGCGTGGAAATTGTTGCCATCCCCAGTAATGGGAACGCTCTGCTAACATTCAAGCCTCAATTCACTTTTGGATGTCCCTGTTGCTACTGAGTGTATTGTTGGCTTTAAATCCACTTTATACACTAACTCAGGTAATCTGTCTCCCTCTCTTTCTATTTCTCCCTCTCCCTTTCTCTCAATCTCTCTCACTCTCTCTCTCACTCTCTCTCTCTGTCTTTCTTAGAAGTCCGCGTGGCCACTGCCTCTCGCCGGACCCTGTCAGAGGACCCCAGCCCGGTGGAGGGCGTGGCCACCTGTGCAGGGCGTGGCCGTGTGGCTCAGCTCATGAAGACCTTCAGTGTTCAGAGCTCCGCCCCCGCGCCACAGACTCCTCCTCCCCGGGGAAACAAACCACCCCTCCCCAACAAACCCAGCCACCTGCGGATGGTGGCCACGCCCTCGGTCAGGTAATCCACAGGACCAGCCCATGAGCCTCATCGCCGGGTCTTTCCAAAGCTCAAAGCGGCCTCACTGGACTCTGCTGGACACTCAGCCTGGAACCTTTAACCACTGGGGGGAGAGAGAGGGAGAGATGTGGAGGGATGAGGCTCTCCACAGGTGGCTCTCAGGAACATGCACCTCCAACCATTTGGTGCCATGGCTGTAGCACTCCAAGGAATGCAATAAGAAATGTATGTCTCATGCTTGAAAGTTATTTTTTGTTTGTTTGTTTTTAAAACTTTTTTCTAGTTTGCTGACAGTACAGTACTGTAAATTCTGTTTGTGGGAAAGGAATGCCAAACTCATTGATTGTAAACAATTGTGTGTTGTATTTCAGTTCTAATGCTTTATATCTATATTTGTGAGGGTATTAGTGACTAACATAGTATGTACATGTATGTACTCTGCTGTGTTGTGTTTTCGAACTATCCTAGGCTGTGGATAAACACCACACCATTTTATGTATACAGCTTTCACGCTTATCCACAAGTTCTGGGATATGTCCTCAAGAGACACAATCTTGACAGTTCACAAGATATATTAATACTGATGTATTGTAAAGACATTCGTATTTTTTAGTATGCTTTTTTTATAACCGGGCCTAATTCATCATTGTAGTGTTGAACAAAGGGATGGGCGAGTACGAGTAGAACAGGGCAAGTGAGATATGGTGGCCAAGTACCTCGTTCTCCCAAACAGACTCCTCCCTGGGAATCAGGTTGTTTACTTGTCAGTGTGCGGCGTATGCTTCCCTCTGCCACCTGGCCAAAGCTCCAGTACCCGCTACCTGTTGTGGGCCATGATGATTGACAGTGCCAAAAGCCTACTCCGTCAGTCCCAGTGGACCAAACATTGGCGAGCCAGACGGCCAGTGCCAAATCAGGATGCTCGGCTCTGAGGCTCGCACTCCCATTTCTGTCCTTGTCATTTTTTTCTCTTTTTTTCCCTTTTTCTTTACAGTGCTGTGTAATATCTCACTGTCAGTGTTTGGTAGCACTTGTTGTTGTTGTTTTTTGTATTTTTCTATGGGGAGAAAGAGTAATGTTACTGTCTGTGTGTGTTGACCGGGATCGTCCACACGGGGTGTTTACATGGCGCATGTGGGATGACAAGTTTGTATTGTGCAATCATAGTGGAACAATAAAATTATACGATACTTCTGCAATATTGGGCATCCAAGTTTCGCCTCAGATCTTTGTTTTAGTGTCTGTGTTTGTGTATGAGTGTGTTTCTCTCAAGTTGCTGTTATTCTCTTTTTTTTCCTCCTCATTTTATAACCACCAAGTGATTGTTGTTCCCCTGCAGAATCCGAGATTGAGAGTGAAGTGAGGAGAACTCCCTAAAGCCCTGGCTTCGCTGCTCCATATTTGGCTTGTTAATAAAAAACATCAATTCCCTCATTTAACCCCTCTTGGCTGCCCCCTGCTTGCCAGTCATAGCAAAGCATTTTACCTCCGAGGAGAAGCGCGGGCAGCCTAAGAGCTGTGGGAGAGCGAGGCCAGGGGCAAGGAAAGGGAGGCAGAGAGATAAGAGTGGGAGAAGCGGTTTTGGAACGCACTATTATCACGCGGTACGCTCTAACACCAGTGACAGGGTCACATGTGGCATGAGGCAACACAAAGCCTTTAGCTCCCTACTGACAGTATCTGAGACACTCTTGGGTTTTATTTGGTCTTGCGTCTCCCACTGATAATTACGACAGACAGACCGCTCCGCCCAGCCGGCGACCCAGCCGACCATAAGCAAGTTAAGAGATCCAGTTCCAAAATCTCAGATCCAAATGTGTCCTTTTCTGACCCACGTGTGTGTGATTAGCGTCATGCTGTGATGAGAGGAGGGGCTTGCTGAATTTTGACTGTGACCCCTCCGACGAACCGCGCCGTCCTGTGATGTCACACGGCGCCTTTATCTCGGCCCAGTCCGGAGAGACGAGCCACACTGGATGTCCACAGAGGGACCTTTTGTGTCGACACAGCCCAAAGCATGCGTGCACACTTCGCATGTGTGTACACACACACACACACACACTCACAGACACACAGACACAGACAGAAAGAGTGACGCACGCACAGACACATTCTGCTACACACTATGAACGGCGCCTGAAACTCTCCCTCTCTGTGAGCCCAACAATGGCTGCGGCTGTTCTCTGACGCACAGAGACGTCGCCGAGCAGTTTCCAGGCAGGAGCAGGAGGCCCTTGGTACCCCCCACCGCCCCCTCCCCTCCAGTGCTCCGCTCTCCCCACCCCACCCCTCCCCTCCCCTCCACCATTCCCGCTCCTCCTCCACGGAGCCTGGCCACCGCCGCTGCCGTCGGGGCCCTCCGATGAGAGATAAAAAGGAGCCGTTGTTGTTGCAGCGCAGGGGGAGATGGACGCCTCTGTTTTTCTCTTTCTCTCTCTCTCTCTGCCTCTATCTCCTGACGCCCACAGAAGGGGAAGTAAAGAAGACGAAGAGAAAGAAGAAAAAAAAACTGCAGAGGAAAAGAGGAAGAAAAGCAACTGCGTTCCGAGGCGTTCCACAGAAACCCCACCCCTCCGCCAGCCCCCCATCATCCCCAGCACCCCCAGCCTGGAGGAGTGGAGCAGGGAGAGGGGGGCCGCGGCCATGTGATACGGAGAGCATGCGGGCACGGCTTCACCCCGAGGCAGAGCGAACGGGGGCCTGCTGTGTCTCTCCTGCATGATTAATCTGGCTGAGGGGCAGGAGGAGGACTGCCACAGCCCTGCCTGCATTAACTCTCTGCTCACCAGCTCCCAGGCCTGGCTCCTTCAGGACTACTCAGTGCACCTCAACACGAGGCTCTCACACGCACACACAGGTAGTCCCTGTCTCCGTTGTTTGGAGCAGTGAGGGCTGCCGCCATTGTTGATGCACCTGTGTAAACCACAAATAAGGTCTGTCTGTACACCTCTTCCGAGGAGATGAGTTTTGTCGCTACTTTGCTTTCCGACCGTAAAGGCTCAAATGTCCCCCAAATGTAGTAATTCTACACTCTCCTCCATAACTCTTCACCCATAGAGGCCCACTTCCTCCTAAGTTTCTGGCGGTAGAAGTTGTTCCTTCCGACACTCCCCGAAGAAGTAGCACGTAACTAATAACCGGCCGAAGACCTTCGACTGGATTTGCGTGATCGTCTCACATGACCTTGGCCACGTGGTCCCTATCTGTTCCATCCCCAAGGGCACTTAGGGGCTTTTTGTTGTTGCCGTGCCCACCACATAATCCGTGTGAGACAGACAGGGTGGGGGTGGGGGTGGGGGGATATGACGTAGTCCCTCTTATCTGTCAGGCAGGGGGGCACCAGGCCCGTCACGGTCCAATCAGAAATCACCCTGATTGGACCTCAGCCGTTCTGCACGCCTGTCTCCTGGTCTTTAGGAGCCACCGGTTACGGTGTTAACTCCGCAACAAAACTTCCTGCATATATGGTACAAAGAGGGTACAGCTGTCTTTTTCCAAACTCTGGGTCCTTATAGTTTTGGACTAAGTGTGAGGCGATGGTGGCTACATAGCACATGGCCAGTGACCAGGCAGGCGGGCAGGCAGGCAGGCAGGCAGGCAGAGGGTTAACATCCTGCAGTCCGCTCCGCATTAACTGGAAAGGAATGAAGTGTCAAGCGTGTTCTCACCGCAGCGAGACGGTCGAAACCCTGGACCCCCCCACCCCCACCCCCCCACAAGCCGTCCGTCCACCCTCCCCCCCCTCTCCACCGCAACCCTCCACCCCCCGCTTCGTCCGCCCCCAGCAACCTCCCACAGCCGTGACCAAATTATTTTCTAGCCTCCAGAGATTCGCCTCGCCAGACAAAAATCTGCAGCGCAGCCCTGATTCAGTGCACAAACACGCAGCCTCCCTCGTCTCTCAACGCCTCTCTGCCGCCACTTTGAAGAAAATAGGCCTCCGCTAGGATGGCTCTGTCTGTTTACACTTGACAGATTTAAACGGGCCCGAAAACAGCGGCTCCTAAATGACTCTGCCACCCTCTCGTTCTGTCCAGCTTGACTCAAACACACTCAACATTGTTTTTATGTTATTGGTGTGAGTGGCATATTTTACAGAGCGAAAAGGTGATTATGTCCAAGGGTGTATAGTACTACTAGTAGTAGTGGTAGTAGTAGTAGTAGGTGTAGTAGTAGTAGTAGCAAATGTATGTGTGCCCTTCATAAAAGTGTTGAATGAGAGGAGTATTCAGGGAAAACCTGTAGAGAGTGTCTGTGAGAGAGAGAGACAGAGAGAGGGAGGGACTGAGCGGGGATGGACACCAAATGATTGAGAAAAGAAGTGAAAGGAGAGAAAGAGTAGACAGAGTCAGGAGCAAGAGGGAGGGTGGGAGAGAGAGAGAGAGAGAGAGGGTGGGAGGGAGGGAGGGAAGAGAGGGATGGAGAGAAAATAAGCCCCACCAGCGAGCAGGCCGCACAGCCCTGCCAAACTGCTTGAAAAAAAAGCCCTCTGTTTTATTTATAGTGTGCTGTATCCATGGCAACCGGAGAGGTCAGGCAAGCTGGGCCTGCGCTTCACCCTGCTCTGGGGATTAGGATTTCACAGAGGTTCTCAGATGTGCGGAAGGTGGGCTAGAATGGCTCGGTGCTCGCCGACGCAGCCCCACTGCCTAGTGGGAAAGCTGGGCCCGCCGAGGGAGGAGAGGGGGAGCAGCTCGGTGTCCTGGGAATACTCTGGGAATAGCAGTTTGTGGGGCTGGGGCTTGGAGTAGCAAGGGGGAGGGTGGGGGGTGGGGGGGTGGTCTCACATGCATGGATAGAGCAAAGAGAGGTGTGGAGCTTTAATGACCAGACCAACGGAGGCTCCTCTGGGTTTGTGTATTATCTGCTTTTTCCCCCACCCATATTTACACTGAGATAAAAGGGAAACAAAAAAAGGTCAAGAAGGGTCAAAAAGGAAATGTTCTGTTACCAAACCAGCAAAATCTCTCTGAGTTTGAGTACTCAATTGGTATGGCATCAGCACATATCTAAGCACTCTCAAAAATGGGGATTAATGTATTCATATATTTAAAGTTTGGGATGTGCTGCAATCAACAGTTGGTCTGCCATTTCAGATACTGGGTTCCACTTTCCCTCCGCAAAATATTTTTTTACTGTCTGTGAGTTCGACAGCATGAGACAGCGCATTGCTGCCATATCGTTTGCATTTCACGAGCCTGACTAGAGTGTGAAGGACATGTTGTGGCCTTGTTATTTTATCCCTCAAAACTGTGAAAGAGAGAGACCCATATCTTGTCATCGGAGCCAGTAGGAGAAGACAAACGATGAGAAGAGAGGGAGAGGTAACCATGGTGCGGGCCATGGGGGCGGTGGGAGGGTAAAAAAAAAAAAGAGAGCGGGGTAGTTGTGCGTTGATTAGTCCTCCTAGAAGTGCGCCATGTCGTGCAGAGACCTCTAGATTCCTCCTGGGGGCAGAGACGCAGTCAGTGTTGCTAGGAGACGGCCGCGGAGCTGGAGTGGCCATATGTGGTGGTGGTGCGGGTAGCTGCCGCCGTGGTCTGCTCAGCCGGGCCTCCTTTGGGGGGCCCCTGTGACGGGAAAGGCAGGGGGCCAGTAATGACTTCCTCTGTCTCTAGGGGGCAGCCTCGGCACCTGCGCCGCATGACTCACTGAGCCGGCGTGGCCCTCGGAGCAGCGGCCACTCCAATAATTGTGGTTGCCAAGAGACCGTAGCAGGCACATGATCGTTGTTGTTGCCTGGGGGGTGGTCGGTATGTCGTTCTGGGAGACGGCCACGGTTCACGGGGGGTGGGGGGGTGTGTGCGTGTGTGTGCGTGTGAGCATGAGTTTGGCTATAATGGAGGGAAGGGGTTGGAGTTTTTCGTGTTGCTAGGAAATAACTGCTGTGGCGGATGGCAGTGAGGTGGTTATTTAGCTGAGCGGACAGCCAATCAGGTTCATTAAGGATGTCAGCCCAGAGCTGGGGTCAGGAGTGTGTTAATCTAAGTCATCAGCCCGTCTGCTGCAGCCTGAAGATGCACCGTGGCGATAGAACAGGGTGAATACTGAGTGGGATACAGAGTAAATGTATGTGTGGAGCTGGGCAGGGCCGGGATCTCTAAAGGCCGGGCCCTGTCCCCAGGCTAGAGCGGGTCGCCACAGCAGACCGTTCTGGAGACATTATAGACGAGGACACAGCAGGAACACATTAAACTGTGTCCTGGGAACAAAGACCACACGTAGCTTGATTACACGCACATACGCACACGCACACACACACACACATCTACAAAAAGCACAGAAATACACATACATAAAAACTCACAAACATATATGCACACGACTAGTGGGCCTAAATATAGGCAGGCATAAATATTTCTGCGCATACTCAGGGATGTATGGCCATATTATAACCTGACAAATCAGAATAAATTGAGATAAGTAAGGGTGTGTAAGTGAAAGGAGCCCTTCATTGTGACTGCTTATGTACATTTCCTTTTGGGAAATTGACTCACAATGTTTTAACATTCAGTTGTACATGTTGTACAAGTTGTTGAAAACCCCTCATATTAGTTTCTTTATTATGACTAAAGGCACCAAATGCTTCCTTTTTTTTGTACAGGTACGAGTGAGTGACTGACATTGAAATAAAGTTAGTTATTTCATGTTCATGTTCTAGCACGGTTGTAACCACATACCTGAGACGAATGTACGAAGTACAGAAAGAAAAACTAATTATTTGCTCTCGAGAGTAGAAAGTACGGCATCAGAAGCCATTGACAGTGAACGAGGTAGACACACAGATTACACAGTACTACCATTTACTCAAGCAACTAATGGTCAAAGGAGCCTCAGATATCATGTCTGAGGTGACCACGTCCACGCAGGGCGAAGGGCCTTTGTGAGTGGGGAGGGGGAGAATATGGAGGAGGAGGAGGAGGAGGAGGAGGAGAAGGCAGTGGTGGGTTAGGGTGTGGAGGGCACAGGGTGGCTCAGATCCAATTACTGAAGAACACATAAGGCCTTTTGTGCGTCGGCCCCTCCTGATAAGCCCATTGGTAGCCCGTATCTACTCCTACTCAAGGCTACACACATAACTCCACAGTACCGGGGTGATACTACAATCCCTCACAGGCCCTGTCTCCCCAGTAGGCTAACCTACCACACAGATAGTCCCTCACCAAATATGTGGCTGCCTCTCCACTGTCTCCTCTTACTAATTAGTAGAACGGCACAAGACTCAATTATCCTTTAACGCTTGAATGGTTCGCACTACAACTAACAGCTAACAACTACTGCATTGACTTTGGGCTCCTCTTTCCTCAAAGATTAAACGTAAACTTTTTTGTATTTACTGCAGCTATTACGGCAAGCACACAGTGTGTCCTAGGCTACTATTTAAAAAAATGCCATTGCATACGGGGAGGTACTGATTGAAATGGCATTGTACCTACTGTAGTGGCGGAGGGAACTGTTCGCACTTCAAGTCATCATGCTCACATCTACCAAGACAGGGAATCTACATGTAGAAAGAGCGGTACTGAGGCAGAGGTCATACTTCTGCTTTACGCAGTGAGAAACAGTAGATACAGAATAAGACATATTAGCACAATGGAGCTCCTTAGCTAAGTACCAGCCTCCCGAGACAATATGAAGTAGTAGTATTGAACAGCAAGACACAAAGTTCAATAAGGCTATAAGGCAATAACTTAAAGTGTCTAAGCAGAAACTACATAATGACCATTGTCTTTTAGGTGTCTATTTGCATTACGAACTATTCATTAGTATTTAAAAAGTATTTAAGGTGCAGCATTCAATTCCTGGCCTAAATTTTCCTCTGTGGGAAACCACTCACTTGAGTGATCCTAGACACATGGCAACAATGACCTCAAAGAAGGCCTACAAGAAGGTAAAATGACCAAATCAATTATTTGATCTCTGTTTTTTTGATGTATGATATTCATCTATCATTTTGCTATCTTTTTCCTCAATACTAATTTACTAATAGGTTTAGGTTGTGTCATCATGAATACCAAAGAGAAGAATATGCAAAGATTATGAGACAAGACATGTTGGAAAAGTCAACACTCGGAACCAATCAGGTTGTGTCCTCTCAAAATGGCTGACACTTTCTGTCATAGCATGGCTTTACAGTACCCTCCCGATCCTCCCTTTTCTGGTGTAGCTTTGGCCCTGTTTTTCTCTGTTTTTCTCTCTATCCATCTCTCTCTCATTTGTATTGTCCAGCAATTCTGTTGATGTCTCTTTTTTTTCTGGTTTCTTTTTTCCCTTACCAACACAATGAATAGCGCTTGCACCAGAGTCCAACAGAAGTGCAGGATGAGTGGGCGCCAACTCGGCTGGTCCGCGGAGGCAGGCTCCAGCCAGCGCTGCGAGGGGCTGAACTTGGTTCTGCTCCGGTTCTGGTGCTGGCTCACCGGCAGGCCCCCGCGGCACGGGCCCGACTCCAGGACAGGCGGCAGCGGAGCGGACAAAGGAGCTCAGTCTCTACGGGGGGTGTGGAGGGGAAGTGGGGAGCCGGGAACGGGGACGGGGAGGGGGGGCTGGCGAGCCTAGCGCGAAGGTCTTATCCTCCATGGCTCAAACACACGCCACCAGCTGCTGCCCCCTTCCTGTGCTTTCATTAAAACAGCCTCCCTCCTGCTCCGCTGGGTAATCCACATGGTTTACAGAATGTGGATGAGGTAAATATATCTCTCTGCCTCACTCTCTGGGTCTCCCCCATCTATTTTCCCATCACTCTCCCTCTCTCGCTCTCTCTCTCTCCCTCCCTCTTTCCCTCTCTCTCCAGTGGATGTAGTTTTCAGGTGTCTCGAAACAAACTCAAAACTGTTTCTGTTTTTTTTTAATTCCTTACTACCTGTAATCTCCATGTTTACACAAATACTCTCTCCCGCTCGTCTTCTCTCTCTTTTTTCTTTCTCTTTTCTGTCTCTTTTCTTGCTCTCTCTCTCTTTCTCTCGCTCTCAAACTCTTTTGTTCCATCATAAAGTGGAGGCCAAAGCAGAGAGAGGGTGGGAGTAGCCCATGGTGCATGCTTTCTCTGCGCCATTACGACAAGCTGAAATATCTGTGTGTGTTGCAGCGTTGGAGAGCAGCATGTGTGTCAGTCTGTGTGCATGTGTGTGTGTGTGTGTGCGTGTGTGTGTGTGTGTCTGTTTGTGTGTGTGTGTGTGTGTGTGTGTGTGTGTGTGTGTTTGTGTGTGTGTGTGTGTGTGTGTGTGTATGTCCATGGATCTTGTCAGAGCCTCAGTGTTTCCAGCGCTCAGCCCAAAGCCAAGCCAGGGACTGCCAGAGGGAGCGGCTGCAATGTAGGGCGCCCGGCAAGCTGGACGCAGACAGAATATCAACGCCGCGCGGCAGCAGCCACTCCGCCCAGCAGCCCACCTGCCGACTTTGTGCACTCCAAATGTAGGAGGAGGAAGAGGAGGGGGGATGGTGGTGGTTGAGGGATAAGGGGATAGGCTGCAGGAAATTGCCAGGTAGTTTCCAGACCCACTTCCCCGCGTCGCGCCCAATTAATCAAGGCTGCATCCGTGTTGGACGGACCCCTAGCACCAGGACGGGAGGGTTTGGAGCAAGGTCTGTGGGGTAGCATGTGTGTGTAAGTGGATCTCATGTCTGCGTATGTGTGTATGTGTGTGTAGGGGCTGGGGGGGTCTCTGTGTATCTAAGATAGAAAGAGGGAAAAAGAAGAGCGCAAAACGTGTTTGCGTGTCTGTCAGTGTGGATGTGATGGGGCGAGGTGGAGCTGTGTTGACTCCGGGCGCACAGTCAGAACTACAATCATGGCGGCGTTCTCCAGCTCCTCCAGCCAGCCGGTTCCAGAATGGATCGTCCTGTCCTCTCATTTCCCAGTCGCTCGGCTGGGCCTCTCCACAAGCACGATCGTTTTTCAGCACCTGCGCTGCTCGGCGCCCCTATGTTTACTCCCTGTAGCTGCTGGCACACCTGGACTCTGCTACCCCTCCCTCTTTGATCTGCCCTCATGCTTTTTGTTTTCTCCTGCGCTGTATTTTCTTTTTTCTCTGTGGCAGTTGGTTCTCCTTTTTCCCCAGGTCTGTTGGTCTAACTAACAAGTGAAAGGTAAAAATAATAATAAGGAGACCTGCATGTGAGCATTTGGATCTGTGTGCGTGTGTGTATGTATGCATGCGTGCATGAGTGTGTGCTCTTAGATGTGAATGTTGGTGTGCGTGTGTGTGTGTGTGTGTATGTGTCTGTGTGTGTGTGTGTGTGTGTGTGTGTGTGTGTGTGTAGGTGTGTGTGTGTGTGTGTGTGTGTGTATGTTCACGTATGGCACACACGATACTGCGTGGAAGCCGGGCACGGTGCGGTGCGGTGCGGAGCAGAGAGACAGCTGCCCTGACAGATGCCGGGAGGCAGGACCCCACCGGGGAGCAGGGGGAGGGAGCTGGCACTCTCTCACCCCAACGGAAACACCACAGGCTGCAGAGGAAGTGGGCAGGGGGACAAACCAGGGGACCCAATGGGTGTGTGTGTGTCTGTGTCTGTGTGTCTGCGTCAGTGTGTGTCAGTGTGTGGATTTATGTGTGTCTGTATGTCACTGTGTATGTGTATTGCTTTCGGGACTATTTGTATTTTTGTGAATTATCAAAGGCTTGATATTATTGGTACTAATACTGCATATTGTTGACTTACAGAAAACCAACATTAGAACTCTGACATCAGGGATCATCAGTCCCATTATTGCAATAACCAGCTAATTTAAAAGTACTGTTTTATCCAATTAGTGTTAGCTTGTTTTAGCTTTCATGAATCGAAAACAATACCACAATACAAAGTAAATAAATATATTTGCATTGATAGATACATTGTAGAGCCCTGTACTAACGGCACTATACGTTGTAACATGTCTTATTTATCAAGGTACCTTAAACATAAGGCCATCACAGGGTAGCTTGATCACAATCATTTCAGCTAGTAGGAGAAAGTTCATTGAAATGTCATCGACTTTCTAAGCAATAGTCTAGGAAGATAACTAAACCTGAGGTTTCATGTTTGATATGCTATGTAATGTTTATTCATATAGTCATAATTATTTAGAAAACAATGGAGCCAGGAGATGTATTTGCAATTCAAATGGTCCACTTCCCCGAGTTGCTAACTTCATAGTATATATAAAAGTGCTCCTTCACAATTGAGAGTTTGGCATACATGTTTGTGACTTTAACAGTTGAACATTATACATGCTTTTAAAAATAAACATTTAACAAACTAAATATTTAACAAACTTAAGCAAAACCATAACACAAAAAGACAGGGCTACAGGTAGTGCCATGCAGGAAACAGACACATAAACACAGTACGAACAATAATAGTTGGTGACAGTTGGTGTTCTATGCATTTCATATTAGAGTGCGATTAGTAAAAGAATAGAAACAATAATTTTGTGCAGACTTTAAATTGTACACTGGACACTACTCAAAGCCGCTTCTATTGAGGTTCCCCTAGAGGTGTACATGAAGTTAGGCCGTGTGGGTCAGTTCTTCACGTGTTCAAGAGGCATATGAAGAGAACTCGGCACGGTGTGTGGATGTGTTTTCCTGTGATGCTGGAGGCCTAGCTTGAATGCACTGCGCAGGCGGCTGATACAGCTGTGGGGCCAGCACAGTGGGAAGTGTTGCCATGGTGAGGCAGGCCGTCAGGGCCGAAGAGACCGTCCTCATGGTCACTGCAGCTGTCTCTGCAACGTGTGTCTTTGCTCTGTACTTTTTTCCCAAGCTTGTATAAAGAGGGTGGTGGTGTTTGGGGGTGGGCGACTGAAAGTGCGTGTAGTAAAGTTTAACCAAACAGAAAATTATGAAAACTTTGTAGAGCGGTTGATGCATGATGCACCTGATATATAAGCACAAGCGGGAATCTCTCTCGGTTCAATATCATGTTAGTACTTGTTCGTTTCAGTGTTTGTGATGAAAGGCAAGCTATCCACGCATCTTTATTTCAGACGTAAGTTAAGTTGCCACTATTAGTTCTGTGGTGCATCAGACAGCTAGCACCGGGTTAATGTGCTCTGAGTCCTGAGTACTGTGTGCAACTGTCCGGTCCCTCACCCTGTCAACTCCCAAACGATCTCTCTGTGACCAGCGGTCACTCGGAGGGCTGTGTGGTGACCTTGTCCCAACTGCCCTAGACTTCCTGTCCCAACGGCAGGGGGGTGAGTGGGGCCTCTGCTGGCGGTGCCTTTTACTTTGCCTGTCGGAAAAGGCATGTGACATCTCTGGGACAGAGGGAGAGACAAAGCAAAGTTTGTGAACAGTGTGTGTGTATGTCTGCCTGCGTGTATGCATGTGTGTGTGTGTGTGTGTGTGCGGGTGCATATTTGAGGAGGGTTCCTCCTGCTACATTTCTCTTGTCGGAAGCACACAGTGCAGGCGGCGAGCAGAGCGAGATGTTTGTCTTCCTCAGAGACCGAGTCCACAGAGACCACGACCATGGAGACAGTGCCCATGGAGACCCACGCTCACACAGACGGTGTCGAGGTACAAAGTGTCTAGTATGTTTAACCATGTGTGACACACTGTGGAATGGAAGGAGCTTCTGGGGTGGCTGTTTTCTTTAACTTAAAGCGAGATGGGGGGCTTATATGTGTGTAGCTATTTAAAAAATGGAGATGGAAAAACATACCCAAATGTCACTGTAAATTGTGTTTTGAAACGTGTGGTCCATAATATTTCACGGCAATCATAAGAAAACAAAATCGAAAAGGCATTGTCTGTATCAATGTTAACGTGGGCCAGAAAGATTGGAATGATAAAATCCCTGAAAAGTGTCACACTCTGCCCAATCCTAACGCCAGAGCCGTTACTGGTTTCCTAGGGACAGGGACTGAGTGCAGTCAGTGTTGGAGGGACACATACCATCCTGGTGGAGGAGGATCCTTTGCTGGCAAACACACATCGTCGCCTGAGGGCCTGAGTGACCGCTCAGGCATCGCCTACCACGGGACACTCTCACACACGCGCGTACATGCATGGGTACCCGCACACACCCAATCAAACACACATACGCAAACATCGAGGCACGGGCATGCACCCCTCTGATACAAATGTAACATTGTGTCTGGTCAATAGGCTCTAGAATGTCAGAGCCGGTTAATGATTAAGCAGGTGTGTGTTTGTGTGTGTGCTCATGTGGTGGCGTTGCAAGAGAGATACGTACACCTACAGAAAAGGTCTGTTCAAGCAACAATGTATATTCATTTGAATTGCACTGCAGAAAACTCCGGATCAAAATAAGGTGAGAGCATGAAAAGATGTCGCCTTCGTCCCCCTGCTGCCCACTCCATTTTAGCTTCTCAGGGAGAGGTCAGACGCCGTGTCCTTGATGTTTACACATCTGTGGTGTGTTTATCTGGGGTTGTCTGGGTCAGGCTGTTCTCGACTGTCCTGGTGAGCAGCACTAAGGGCTTTTCAGTGGTCTGTTCCCTCCGTTCTCTTAATGAACCGTCTTCACCTGAGATGCACAGCTGAATGGTAGCCTGCCTGACGCGAGCTCTGTCACCCCCTCCATTCTCTTTATCTCCCTCAGTGGCCTCGCTCTACCTCTTCCGCCCTTTCCTACGTTTTTCACCATCCTTTCAGTTCCCTTCTGTACGGCTCTACCGCCCCTGTTTCCCTATCTCTACGCCTCGCACTCCTCTTTCTCTCCTCCTCCCCCCCCATCTACCTCTCCTTCGCTGTCCCTCACTGCATCCTCCCCTCCTCCCATTCCCTTCCCCTTCTCTCCTGTCTCCCTCTCTCTAGGGGCCTTGTGCCTGACACTGTTGTCACCCTCCCCAACCCCCCCGACATGCTCCACTTCATTTTACGAGCAGCACACGGCACCTTGCCGGGAAAAAAGAAGAAAAACTCCACAGAAAAAGAGAGAGGCTAGAAGGGGTTGTTTGTGTGCGTGTGTATGTGTGTGTAGTTGTGTGATCAGGAAAGTGTAAGGGAAGAAAGTGACTGAAATAGTGTGTGCTGTCCTTAGAGAAAGAGGTGAGGGTGAATTAGAGGAAAGGAAGGAGTGTGAGAGAAAAAAGAGAAAAGAAATAATGGTATGAACGAACTGGACAGAGTTTAAGCATTTAGTCGGACTTTGTTAATAATTAATGTGTCACGGATTTGCAGGATCGCCTAGCGCTCTTTCCCCCCACCCAACCTCACTCTCTCACTATCTCTCTCCCTCTGCTCTTCCTTCACTGTCACTCGATGTTTCCTCCACCCCTTCTTTAAAAATCTCTCTTGATGTTCACCTCTTTCACTCAAAAGAGTACTCTAAGTATGAGTTATAGGGATAGCTAGACACCAAAGCAAATACTCCTCAGGGAATTGAATGGTGGCGTGTGCATGATTACTTAAGATGGCCGCCATGACTCCAGCCTGTGCCTGACCAGAGCCGCAAGGTGGCCGGCAGCCATAACACTATGCTGCCATAACAACAGGCAAACGTGAAGTCAAATCCTTCATTGCAAACAACTGGACTACAGACTGACTGGTGTATGTGAAGGCTTGATTTTCTTCAGTACAAACAACGACTTAAACTTACCTTCACTTTTTTTTATTTTATTTTTTTTAAGATTCAGACAGCTTCTTTTTTTTCTTTTTTTGTCCCCAGGCCTTCTGGGACATTGTTGAGATAAGGAAGAAAAATTCCTTTGACAGGTTTTAGACTGTAACTCTTGTGTCCCTCATATCTCTAAATGTCAAGTCCAATTAACTACCTGTGCAAGCCATTAAGTTCCTATACCACATTTGATATTGAAACGTATGTACTTAATTGTGTAGAGTAATAATTATGTATTTAACTAAGATAAACACAAACTGGTAAAAAAAATTCATTTATTGCGATGGCAACATATTATTTGACCACATTGGCATATCAATGGCAATGCTGACAATGCTTGTTTGTCATTTGTAATATAATCATTGCTGCTAATACTGTAATACACGTTTCTTTCTTTCTCTTTTTCTCCCTCACTGTTTCTCTGGCTGCAGTGCACGTCTCTATGCCAGCCGGCTGGCACTTCAGGGCGCCGGACTGCGCGGGCGACAGGTGACACGGATTTCAATAAAAGGGATTATAGATGTGGGGACTGCAGAGAGGAAGAAAACAGGGGCATTGTTTTAAACGGACAGACAACCTAGGTAGTAAATCCAATTAATAGGACACAAATACGAACAGGCATGACAGTCTTACTCAGTGTATGCCTGGAGCGTTTTTGTTTTTTTACACTCTTTTACTGTAGTCTTAACATCCCCTATCTGTCACAGCATACACATTTTGATGATGGACTATGTTAAGTGTGTTGTTATTGATTATGACACTTCTGCTTTGAAAAGTACAATATCTTGAAAAGGACACTGACAATACGTAGTATCTGTTAAAAAATAGCTTACACATACTTTTTAAATGGATACATTATTTTTTTTTTAATCAGTATCCAGAGCATGGAAAGGTCATGAAAAGCTGATACGTTTTTTTAAGATGTTTAATGAATAATTTATCAAATTGATTGCTATAAATAAAAATGTATATTAAAAAAAAAAAAAAAAAAACTTAGATGTTATAAACAAATAACTATTTAACAATATGGGGGCACACACTATATAGTGCATTGTCTGTAGATGCCCCAAAATGAAGAGGAGTATCAAACAACACGCATCACGAACACTGACAATGCCAAGTAGCAAATTTGGCTCGTAAACCCTTTAAAAAAACTTTCCGCAACCTTTTCTCTCTCATTCCTTCTGAGACCGGGTGAGAGCAAAGGGGCAGACGACATTCAGCTCCCCGTGGCCCCATTGTCCGTTCTGCCTGCAAATAAAATCAGTCCACATTATTTATGCATCACATGAAAGAAGTGATGATATCTGCTGTTTAATTGACGATCGCACCGAGGCACCACTCCAACTCTACCCCGCTGCCAGCTCCGTGCCAAGACAGGGAAAGGTCTGGGCTGGGTACAAAGGTGGCTATCAACAGGGTCTCAGTAGGTGGACAGAGAGAAGTGGCGTGAGCTGCCACAGCCTCGGAGGACAGCCGCTGACATAATGAGGCCGGTAAACAAGCATCTGTCACCCCCAGAGAGGAGCAGCCTCACGGAGATCAGCTGCCTATCTATCCCTCCACCTTTCTCTGTTCATTTTAGGCTTCCTCTCCTCCTTTCTTATCTCTTTCCAAAACTCTCTCTTTCTCTCTCTGTTTCTCTCTGCCTCATTCGAAAAGAGACAATGACACACTCGTTCTTTCTAAGGCTAATTTCCGGCAGGGAAGCACAGTGATGAAGACCATAGGCAGAGGAGAATGGAATTGTAAGTTAGACTTACCATTGGAAAAAAGTTTTCTTTCAAAAATAACAACAATGTAAATAACAGTAGCTACAGGGAAAAATATGGAGTGTGAATACAAGAAAGATGTTTGAGTTGAAGAACACAGAAGTTGTGAGATAAACTGTGAACGGGAGTGATAGCGAAAGGAAAAAAAGAGAATGTCTGTGAGTGCGACTGTGTAATTGTGTGCACGTGCATGCACATGTCTGCGTGTGCTTGTGCGTGTGTGTATGTGTCTGTGTGCGCTTGTGTGAGTGTGTGTGTGTGTGTGTGTGTGTGTCATGTGCATGAGACAGAGACAGTGGGCGAGAGGGCAGAAAAGAGCTGGGGGAGAAAAGCTCGGGGCAGTCTCTGGGGAACTTGTGTCTTCTGCAGAAGGAAAGTGTGTTGACGAAACAGCGGCGCCCAGCTTGAGGTCACCTCCCTGTGGCATCTCTGTCAGAACCAATGCCCCCACCCCCTCACTTTACACACACACACACACACACACACACACACACACACACACACACACACATGATCACATACTCACGTGGCAAACCTAAACACACACACACACACACACACACACACATGCGCACACAGAGACAGGGGCTATCTCATTCTAGAGGACCCATTCCACTGCCATTAGACTTGTCTGCTTTGGTGCAATGGATCTGAATACACAGAGAGTAAGGCGATCGCCTCACACATTTGTCACACACTTTAAAACAAAAGAAACTGGTGAGAAGTCATTGCTAATTTGTGTCATTTTCATGTCAGCAGTACCGTTTTCTTCAAAGGAATGGTCAACAGACATACTGTGAAGTTACCAAACATGTTATATGGGCGACTTCAAGAAAATACTGTGTTTTTGTTCCCAGTATGAGGCTGCAACACAACAGAGGACATCTAGAAGTCACGGCTATGTCTGCAGTGGGGGGGGGGGGGGGGGGGGGGGGGG
>JAVQIZ010009369.1:0-18684 GCA_036023535.2 Galaxias brevipinnis
CCCCCCCCCCCCCAGACGCCAGACAAAGCAACTCTTCCAGTCAAAAGAAAGTGCCAGAGAACACAGCACAAATTTGAAGAACAAACCCAACTTTCAAAAAACAGTTGCCAAAAAAAACATATATCGTTTTGGAAATACTTGCCATTGTTTTGTTTACTCTGTGTGAAGGAAAATGATGGACAATGACTCTTTTGGGTGGACGTTTTCTCTTTTCGCATCCCTGAGTGTTTCCTGATTCCTCCTGAGAGTCCTCTCAAAGCTCTGGCATGTTTGTGTTTACCAGTAGAGTGTGATCGAGGGATCTGTGTGAAAGTCTAATGTTTTCATCGCGCTACACTCTAGACTTCCTCCTGTCTATTCTTCCAGATTACTGGACACTGTGTGCAGACAGAGGAGACCCCAATTTCAGAAGAAAAAATAAAACCCCTTTCGACTGTTCTCATGTAGACAATCAGTTGTTTGCACATCTTTCCACATACAGACCTGTGTTACCTATGTTGTGCTTTGTTTTTTTTGTGTGTTAAAGATGGAGGAAAATGGAGGACATCCTCTTGTCTGTGACGATGTGGCAGCTAGGCACAGCTAGGCACAATTGCATGCTACCCCTCCTCCTTAATGACATTGGGTGTCTGCTGCTCATCTACAGCCTGTCAGTCTGTGCGCGCCGCTGGTCGGTCTGCTTGGGAATTTACAGCTTTGCCGGTAAACCTCAACGCATCTGGAGGCCACATTAAATTCCACCACAGGAAAAGATCCACGCTATCTGTGATATGTGTTTCGCCGGCCTAGTTAAAAATTCGCCTTCAACTGCCACTGCAGTGGACAAAGTAATTCAGTACAAAATGAAACGTCTATCAGGCCTTTCCAGAGGTAGAAACAAGATGGTCCATGAAAGGTCAAGGAGGGGTCACGGAGGAGATGATAGGAGTCATCGGTGGGCCGAGTACACGTGTTGTTAATTAACCGGAGCACAAGAAGATAGAAGATAGAGATCTCTTTGGGCTGGCTGTGAAGTACCCTGGGAAAAGCGGTCCTATTGCCTTTAAAAAAAACAACAACTATATGTCTAGAGACGTGTTATTTACACTGTGAGTAATGGAGATCATCCATGTCCATATGGGTCTCCCAGGACACCAAACACAAGACAGTGCAGTGGAAGTCAATTAGCGGTCTCCTTGGAGTCAATAGATAGTGTACTGGTATTGCCCCGACACTGCGGTTCAGAAGCGGGGTATTGACTTCTGCACTCCCATCGAGCTGTCATAATCACCTACTTTACCATCGATCTCATTATCGGTGTGGGGGCGTCACATGGCCCACATTTGATTGCTGTATTATCTCCCTCAGCACTTGGGTCTTGGTTGTTCGTAGCCAATCAGCCTACGTCTGTGATTCACATGTCTGGTATATAGTGGGCCCTGGATTGTGTTTGTGGCGCTTCAGTTGGAGACTCTGTTATTTGTCTAGGCCCCTTCTGTGATCCAAAACTAACGGAGTCCCGTTCAGTTTTTGATCTTTCTGACGCCAAGTATTTCTTTTGGTGCAGAATTATCTTAACTGGTTTAAACAAACAACCGAGCTGATAACACAAAAGACTACAAATGGAACGTCCGGGAAGCGTCCCAAATAGGACTGTGGGCTTGAGGCAGGATAAGTAGCTTGTTCCCATGGGAACGGGTTATTTACCTTCAGAGCTCGAGGAAATGCCACCAGGTGATTGAATGAATGATATCGAGATTGGGAGAATTTAGGATTATGGCAAGTGTAAAACGAGTGCTGTGTCACTTCAGGGAAAGTGACAAGGACGCAAGATGGAGAGAGGAGAGACGAGTTCAGTGTTTGGTGGTGTTGTGGTTTTGCATTGTTTATACAGAAAAATGGAGTGCCAAAGAATGACCTCGGTAACACGTCAAACCAATTTAGTGCCTCCTACAGCTTCTGGTATGTAGCACTAATAAATCCCAAATGTCTTTAAATAAATACTTAATTACATTTAAATACACACACTTTTAGTTACAAATGTTCATTCACACATCACTTATATATCCTGTAATTTATGTACTAAAGGCTTACTATAATCTAATAATTAAAAAATGGGATAGGAGACTTTAGTATCAGAAATGGGGGATTACGTTGGTTTCTAGAAATTACCCAAATTTATAAGACCCAATTTATAATTTATTTTTCTTATAATTTATTTACCTCATTCTGACTAAATTGCCTACAGTGCAAATGTTGACCCAGTATACCGCAAAACATGTTTATTTCTAACCATATCAATGATCTTATTCCTATTTATATTAAGAGATCAAAGGTAGCAAATTATTTACCGAAAACACCTCAAAGTGAGCAGAGGAATGAGAAAAAAGGGAAGAGTATAGATAGATGTGTTGGTTGAATGCAGAGGGAAAGCCAGAGCATCTGTTTCCTGTTGAGGCCGCCCTGAGGACCCTCCAGGTGGTTGTGGGAGAGGCCGTTGATGGCTGTCTGGCTGGCTAACTGGCTGGCAGGCTGGCATCTTGTGAATCGAGCTTTCATAGGAGGTTTGGATGTAAAACAGGAAAAACACCCAGTGACATGTGAATAAGCTATTATCCATTAACATGCCAGTTTGGACACACTTACACAAATAACATGTCGCTCCAATGGCTTGTGTACTTTAATGTGGTTTATAAAACGTCATTCTAGGCATGCATTCACCAGAACACAGCATTCTTGCCAGATAGCTTTTTTGGTCAGGTGAGCACTGAACTTCAGAGAGGAGTTAATAGGGTGACCTACACATTTTCTATTTTATTTTTATAAACAAAACCAATAATAAATTAAATCCGTTTTTTTTTCAAACAACCCGTTATATGACTCTGAGTGTTTTAGATTGTGTGCACTACTTATGCTCTGCTGCATTGAAGGTGTTCAAAATCCCAAGTGCCCTGAACAGTCCACTGCCCTTAACCATTCTACTTGTTAATTATTTCAGCATTCTTGCTCAAGTCCACTGTCTATTTTGTCCATGGTGAGATAAAAGACCACCTACTGAGAAATCGGATCATTCTCCCCCAAAAAGAAAATATATACCAGAGAGCAGCCGACCCCTATTGTTCCACAATAACGATTGTCACAGTGTGAGACGACCAGAAACGTTGAATCTTCTAGCCCAATGCATTCAATTCAGTAAATACGAGTGAAAAGATTAGCGCTCACTCGAAATCCCTGCAGTGAAGTCGGTGTAGGGTCACCGAAGACAAGGAGATCAGCAGGACGTTCTAAAGCGCATATTGTATTCATGTACATGGATGATTTGAGAACCACTAACACCACATAATACCCACGTTAAATAAAACCACAAGGCCCTCTCTGCTCTCTGCCAGAATAACCTTCAGAACCCAAAGGAGACCACAGATAATTGGGAACTGTTCTGGCTCCTGCAATGCATCCATTTTACACCACAGGACACCATTAAATCTAAAGTTGCAGGGCAAGTGAGTGGAGAGGAAGAGAGTCTGTACTGGTTCAATGTCGGTTATAGCCGTAACAGTAGGCGCCTGTATTTTCTGGACAGTGTATAGGTGTGTAAGAAGTGTGTCTCTCAGTATTTTTGGGAGCTGCTTCAGATCATGAGTGACTTACACATAGAGGTTACAGTGTCTGAATATCCGCAGTAAAAATCTTTCCTTCTTGAGGAACATACTTTTAGATGTATTCACGCCGAAAACAGGCTGACAGTAGATGGAGCTTGATAATCCCGTGTTTTGCTTCGATTCACACAAACACAATTGAATTACTTTCAGTTTTTCTTCTTTCATTATTGACTGACAGTATCAGTATGAGGGGCAGTATCACAAGCAATTTACAGCGATCACCATGGAATGGCCGACCAGTTAACTGATGTAGAGATATATTACAGGATATAGGAAGCCTGCTCAGGGGAAGATGAGAGGAGAAAAAGAGTGCCAGCGTTGGGGAGGAGTCTAAACTTTAGTCAAACTGAAAGTCTGCAACTTTCTTCTCTTTGGCAGAGCAGCCTTGTGGGGCAAGGAGAGGCTCTAATTAGATCAGTTTGCTTGGGAACCAGCAAGTATCATTGGAAATTATTTTTGGACTTATTTGTTTGTTCATTAGGATCTCTTTAACTAATTGCAATCCAAAATTTTATGAAATAACATCTACATTCTATATAATACTTTTTTAACGACACAACACTGTTAATAATAAGAAAGACACTGACAACAATGAAAACTGCCATTACAGTAATAATAATTAAAATACTACAACGTACAGATTAGAAAAAGACACTTCACAATGACACATGAAATCTATATTATTAACATTAATGTTGTTTTGAAGTGTTTCTCCAGGTATGAAGGTGATTTGGTCTGGGTATGTTAAGTATGTGTAGATAATTAGTGATGATATGGAAAGAAATACCATTCTATAGAGTATTTTTTAAAGAAATAGTCTTTTTATTACTACTATTATTATTATTTGAAAAGTGCTCCCAGATTAATTCATATTCAATATTTGCTACTCTCGTCTTGGAGATACTGAGCCACACAGACAGTGTGTGTGCATTCACAAACACGAGTCACATTAGAATTATGAATCAGTCTAAATTAACTTTTAAATTAGCTTAATGGACATTTTTGACACATTTTCTGGTCATTCGTCAATTTTCCCATAAAAACCTTTCGCTGCTGAAGATAAGCGATCAAACCGGACTCTTCTCGAGGCATTGGGGAGTCAGCATGAGGAGGAGGTGTTTATAAAATGTTGAGCAAATTCCCAGAGGAGTCTTTGTTTTGCTCAAAATAAATGAATCAGCCACTAATAAGCACAGGCACAAGTGTTCCCTGCATAAAGTTCGTCACTTTACATGTTGTTCATCTGCACCACAGACTCCACTTAGCCTAATTTCACTCCCCTGCCTGGGTTTAGGTGTACAGGGAAAGTGTGTTTGCATCAAACATGGAAAATGACTCCAGTGGTAAATATCCGGTAAGGGAACTTGTTATTACGTGCAGCAAAGTACTGAGGCCACTTTGTTATTTGTTATCCTCCCTTTCATAACTGTAACCAGCATGTACTAAAACTGAAAGACCCAATTGTGAGCCTGGTGTTGTTGCAAATAAAAATGGTCTGCAAAAAGCCTATTGGATTGTGTTTGTGTGTGTAGCTGTGAGTTTTTATTTTCTCAGTAATTGTTCAGCAGACAGACAGACGTGACTTGATTTCTTTATGGTTCTTGCAATGTGTAAGAGACACAAATAAAAAAATCTGGTAATCAAGTATTTATAAACGGCAGTAAAAACATGCAGCATTTAAAAAAACAAGATTTTAAGTTCAGGGAAAAGGGATGTGGATCATGTAAAAAGCAATTCAAATCTGTATAAATGACAAATGGGCATGCGAAAGTGGCTTGGTGGCACTCAGTAGCAAAGTATTATGAAATCTGAAACTGTCCAAATATATTTCTCTTAGCCTACATACGCCTCTTGTTTTCAGGAACCGATAATTCATGGTTCAGTGAGACAACCTCATCCATCTTAAACATTTATTAATTACTTTTCAAGATCCCTGCCGCAGCGAGGCTGGGAGAAGTGAGAACACATACACCGATCCCTCTTAGGAAACGATTAACAGACCCTAGGTGGCAGTTGGGGTAGCAATTTCCCATTACCTCATCCAACAAGTGCAGCACCTAAGATTGACTTTGGGACATTTAAATACACACCCCACCCTCCCACCATCTCGTTGACATGGACATTTGATTGTGAACAGGTGTGTCAAAGTGATTAGTGTGTGTGGCACGCTCAGTATGACGGCTTACGTCAGCACCGCACAAACTTCAAATGATCTGCCTGAAGTTTAGGCTTAAGCTGAAGCATAATTCATGCAACGCTAATTTGCTTGTGTGAAAGTACTCTATATTGTCCAGAGCTTTCTCTATTGCCTAGTTTGTTTATTTTGCTTTGAATAGTTAAAACTATGACCGAAATCAAATTTATTTAAATAATTGTACAGAAGTTTCTACCTAAAAAACCCATCTTTATATTATATGATGGCTGTGTCCTAATATCCATACTATCATACTATTTAGTAAGCCAAAAAAATATTTAATATGTGCCAATACATAGTAGGTCAAATGCAGTACGCCAAAAATACCAGGATGTCCTACTGCGTCCGGTCGCATTTTTTTGCAGTATGCAAACCAGCAAGCTTTTATGAAAAAAAGTAGTAGTGTGCAATTTGGGACACAGCGAATATGTCAAGATCGACTGGGAAACAAACTGGCAGGCCGTCCGGATGAAAGAGGAGGAAGGGATTGGCCCTTGGGTCTATCGGTACCAACCTTTCAGTGGGGAAGTAGCTCTGGCTAGGGTTATCCAAAAACTGTAATATTGATAATGGAAATACAGAATGCACTTGCGATTGTTAAATACACATATGAGATACTTACACAGACATTAGGCCAACTGTAGAAAAATGCTTGACTGGAAATGCATATCTTTTGAGGAAAACCTTTTTTATGTAAAGAAAAAAAGCTGTCCAATTAGGTTGCAGACAACCCTTTTCCCAATAGAACTGGAATTGATCAGAGAAGTGCGTCAACATTCTGTGCCTCTGACATTTGTCCTCGGTCTTGGACCATGGATTTGTGATGTGCTTGGAAAGGCACTCCCGACAGTGGCCTTGATTCCCATACAGATATGGAGGGTCTGACGTCTGACCATCAGACATGCCAGACATCATAAACCAATTTCATGTCTCACCCATCTTACTGCATCAAGGCTGTACTGTAACCACAGCAACAGAGGAAGATGAAGCCATCAAGGCACCATTATTTCATGGAGGCACCCCCCCTCTCTCTTTCTCTCTATCTCTCTCTCTCTGTCTCTCTCTCTCTCTCTATGATTTACTTCCCACCCCAAAATAACTGAAACATAAGTTATGAGTTCCCAAATGTAAATCCCACACACATCCACATTCCTACATGTACATGCAGACCTCCACAACTCAACACACACACACACACGAACACACTTCTCAACAGATTCCCAGTCTGTTTTACTGAATGTAGGAAATATTCACATTCCATGTCTGCTAATGACATTTGCCGTTCATTTATGGTGTAATGATTTGAGGTTCTGTGCTATTGCACTCTCGCTATTTCACACTCCAGTGAGTCAGAGCTGGGTGCAGGTCGTTCATTACAGGTTTGGTGAAAAGCTGGAATGGTTATGTTGGCCCCCCTAATAACTACTGTTCATCAACCTCACTGGAGACTACATAGTTGACATGCCAAGCATAGGCAAGGGACAAAGGATGGCTGGAGAGGGAATAAAAACTCAATAGATAAGAGAAACCTAAACCTCTAACTCCACAAAGGTTTTAGAAAACGTGTGACATAACAATGTTAGAGTATTTATTTAAAATGAATTCTAATTATTTATTGACATGATTCGGTATTGGCATGTGGGAATGTTGGCAAGTCATTGGAGGTTCTCTTCTGTTCTGGTGTTGAAGTTCATTTATCACATTAAATGCATGAGGAAGAGATTTAAGAGGCAGGAAACCCGCAAATCTGCCTACGGTCCACTCCCGAGAAAAGTCATGAAATGTTAACATTTGTCTCTATGGCAGATCATTTAATGAACACCGAACAGATGTTCAATTAACAGATAATTAAATTACCGCCTGCTTCTGTTCAACAAAGGAATCGTGAATCCAACACAGAGTTTGATGTATGTTCCCATGTGCTGGGGGAAAGACCTCTGTGACACCCAGAGGAAGCTCTGCTTTACCGGCACTTGAAGTGGTCTACTATCCTATCTCTGTGTTTACTTCAGTTCCCCAAGGTGGAGGGACAGCATCTGGTCTGCGACAGAAATGGCCTTGTTTTTGATCTGGCAAGGGTCTGTTCGCTGAACTCTAAACCTTCTGTATGACCCCTCTCACAATTTTGTGACTATTTATTTATTCAAACAACTTCTTTCTGTTTTTCTTATCTTGCGTGTGCGTGTAGGACAACTCTTTTTTCTCTCTCTCTCTTTCTTTTTTGGGAGGGAAATTCATTTCCTGCACTTGAACGTGTGGAAACTCCCAAGTTCAAATCATTTTGTGCAATTCAGAATAACATTTATAATAAAAATTTTTAAACAATAAATGCCTTCTGTTCCAATTAGGTTCCTGTTTAGGCAATTCATGCACACACAACAGGCACCAAACGTCAATTCATTCTGTGGGAAAAACTAGTATTCAATTATTAACAGAATCATCCCATTCAGCAACAACATCCAATCCTTTAAGTTCATGTTGCCCCTAAGAAGCAAAGAGCAAAGAGCCTCAAAACAGGTAACATGCGGCTCACGATCTGTGTGGCTTAGCTTCATAACGTGTGCATTAAAGCACCATCACGGGATCTTATGCACAGCGAAGCACTAGCGGATGTTGTGGAGCATCCCAAAGGCTTGCCCATTTCCAGGGTGTTTTTCGATTAGTCAGGGCTTTACCAGCTGGCTCGTCTTTGGTGCTGATTGCTGCCTGGTTTTGTTCTATTGTTCAGAGAGAGACTAGCAGTATAAAGCAGGGCACTTTAAAAAAGAAGAAGAAGAAAAAAAAGAAGCATAATCACACACACATTCACCCTCCCTTCTAAGGCCCCCTCTCTCACACACACACCACAGGCACAGACACGCACACTATAATTCAATTTTTCTTTCTCATCGTTTCTTGTATACTCACTGATTTTTCTCAAACCTGACTCAATATCTCTCTCATCGTTTAAAATCCCAACAAGGAACATCCAGTCCCGTCCTCGCTTACTCACTGTCAATATCACCACCCTTTCCTTTCCTTTCCTTTCTTTTCCTTTCCTTTCCTTTCCTTTCCTTTCCTTTCCTTTCCTTCCCTTTGCTTTCCTTTCCTTTGTTGTGCCAAACAGCCCTTTCTTCCCCTGTACTCACCTCTCTAGCTTACTCTCTCCTGTTATTTTTCTCTTTTTCAGTCTGGCCACAAGCACGCTGGCCTCTCCTGTCTGCTGGGCGAAAGACAAAAATATTTAAAAGTGTGTGGTATACCAAGGAATGGCCAGAGAGGTCTAAACAGAGAACAAAGAGTTGGATTGCAACGAGTAGCTGTAGTCGCATCAGCTTTTCTCATAATATGATTTAGTATATATTTCTAATAAATTACATGGTATTAGTTCATATCTACATGCTGGCTTGATTCTTGGGTGATCAGAAGCAGAAGGGTTTATGGAGAGATGAAATCCGTACTGTTTTGTGGAGAAGTGTATTGTTGTTTCACATTATTTTTCAATCCAAAAGCAGTCACTGCATCTGTGCCAGAACGCACACGGCACCAAAGTCCCCAAAGTAAGTGATTGACATCACGGAGAGCAAGCCTGGCATACAGCCTTTGCTGTAAAAAAAAAGTCTATGCTCAAATCAGCATTGTTGTCACAAGATACAGCAAGACCTAAACTGTGGAATCCTATTGGTGATTTCACACTGCCTATTCTGTACCCGCTCGGGGAAACTAAAATTAAAGACACACAGGAAAAGAGTTGTCTCAATCGAAACAACGTGGAATGAGACGTGACAAAGCATAAAAGAGACATGCAGTAAAACCTAAAAAATCATCACTCAAAAATGTATTTCAAACTTTAAATAGATGAGGATAAAAGTGGATATAGAACAGAATACTCACACACGGCAAAGCATCAACAGAGAGACTCTCACAAGGAACACATGGCTTTTGTCAAACGGCCTCTGCATTCGCCAGCATTTTTCCACGGAACTGTGGCTGGACTACTGCTGTTGGACACACTGGGTCACTTCATCAGGTGCCTTTATCGCACACTCAAATTACAGTTTTTTTTGTTTTTTTTTAACGAGGCTGCTGCTGAGGTGAGACGCCACGCCGCGTTGCCGTGGACAACCAAGTGAGAAGTTGAGTTCAGAGGCAGACGCAGATGGCCACCGGACGTCACGTCGGAGTGTCTCAGCCAGAGGTCCATGAATAAGTGCAACACGAGGGACTTCAAAAGCATTAAAGGCCTGGCCATATTTATGTATTTATTTTAATGTAATAAGAGAAAATTAGGTGAATGACAAAAGAAACTGGCCAGGGAGTGACATCAACAATGGCACAGTGTCATGGGTGTTGACACAGTTTGTGTGATTTGTGTAGTTTGTGTTTGTTTGTGTAACGCAAATCTCGTCACCCCTCCTACAAAGATAAGTAGGGGAGTGTTTTTATGCATTGACTCCATTTAGTGTGTTGTTTATTCAAAGCCGAGAATCTGATGATTTTAACATTGTCTGCTCGCAGACAAGTCATGTATATTGAGAAGTTTTTTCCATAGTAGGGCACGTGGTTAGATCCTCATTCCCCATGGGATTACTGAGGTCAAAGGGCAACCTCTTCATTCACTGATTATGGCAATAGACAGAGCAATTGTGCTTCCGATGAAGAGCGGAAAATGTCGTCAGAAGCCAAATACAGTATGACAGGCTTCAGTTTGACTTTTAGACTACACACTTAATGGGTCAAGAAGTTGAGGACCACAACTCTGGAAAAAAGGGATATATTTCAAAACGTTCTTGCCTTAGGTTCCAATATCAACAACCCTGAAAGACCCTAGCTATTGTATCGGTTATCTTGAGGTAAAAGCCAGGGCTCTTGTATGGGCGTTTATTATGTGACTTTGGCACGTACCACCAATTTGGGACAGAATCCATTCTTAGCAATCTCCTCTCGGGCGTGATCTGATTTCCGTACTTGTGAATGAGTTGATTAATGTCTGGCAGAAACAAGTACACAAAACAAATTGAACTTTATATAAAAAAGACTAGAGGAAAAACTAAATGCACCAATGAAGGATTTCAATTTAACAAAATAAAAAGTAGGAAAATTGTGTTTTAGTCTGACACAAATGGCATTACATTACACAGTATTGCTGAGTTTTCAGCTTCAAGTTCCTTTGCTGTCTACTTCTATAGCTGTGTAAATATAACTGTGAATTCTCAATAGGCACAACTTGCACAATGAAACAGACATGACACATTTGGAACAGATTGCTTTTTACAGAGCAGCAAATCTACCCTATGACCCTCTCACCCTCATCTCCTTCCTCTCAGCGGAGCGTTCCTCCTCTTCCTGTCTCCCTTCCACTCGCCAAAAAGCTGCACTACTCAGCCCAGATAAAGTGTTGATCTTAGCCGGGTTCCAGGTCCCGCAATGCAGAGACCTGTCAGTTTCAGGGGACAACACGATCCAAGCAATCAGCCGCCAATGCCTCTGAGGTTGTGTCTGTGGAGTATAGGGTACTGCTCTCTCTCTCTCTCTCACACACACACACACACACACACACACAGGCATCCTACATTGTGAGGAATTCCACTGCCTATACCCCATTAGACTGTCGCTCAAGGAGAAAGTTTCCTCCGCCCGATTATGAATGAGGGTCTGTGCAAGAGCTACGCTGCGGAGATGAAAAAGGTCCGCTGTATGCCGAGAAGCTGGGCTGTTCTGACCTAAGGGGAAGGTTGAAAGATTACCTCTGTCTTGAAGAGGAATTCCAGCCCAGTGGTGAGCCACCCCTGATTGGCGATGACAGAGAATATGAGGTGCCCCAAATTCCTTTACGTTATAGGCGCTGTAGAAAAGAGAGCACACGAGGACATTAATTGTGCAGCCAAAAGCATGAGAAAGCATGGGTCGATCATGCTGCAGCTGTTTACAGCTTGGTGTCAAAAAGGAACTGTGTTAGAATAACATTTATTTTTTACTTTTAATTGGAGTCCCATAAGTCTGACTGACGTCTGACAGATCTTCTGACACTTTTGCTTCTCTTGTACAGTATTAGTGCACACAGTTGTGTGTCTACTTAACGTGATCTATGACCCACATAGGATGCTTATAAATAACGAAGCTTGGACAAGCTTGGACATTGACGTCCTATCGGTCATACCCACAGGAGTATAATGTTCTAACTTCCTTCAGCTATTGCTACGGACAGCCATTGTAGGGTGATTGATGAGGCAGCAGGACAATTTGTCCGTTGTTCCCATGTCATGAGAATCTGTGCCACTTTATATGTACAGATGGAATTAATAAGCATTTAGACAAAGTCAGTGATTGTAGAATTTAATTAGCATAGAGTTATTGTAGTGTGATTTCCTTTCTCTGAGTCTAAGGTGGTTGTTGCGCCAAATTACAATCATTGAATTTTTTTTTTTTAATGAGAGTTCAACAAAAGTAAAAATCGTAATTTAAACACACAAGGGCTTTTATAAAGTCCATCAATGTTTCCGAAATAGACTGTATGCAGATAACTGCTGCGACTCTAAATAATAAATAAATTGCACATTAGGTTTAGAATATTGTCGCTGAGAGATCATCACACACGAAGCAGCTTTTTTTATACCGAATTTCATGAGACGCCGACGGGCTGCGCAAAACCCACGGTATGCATCCTTTGTATAAAAGGTAGGCAGTGCATTATAGGCTAGACGCGTGAGCAACCCAGAAGCGAAGCAGTCCGCTATTCTATACGGCATATAGCTGCCTGGGGTTCTTTGCAAAAAGTCGCTAGACTTTTTCAGCGTAATATCTTGACAAATTACTTTTGCTATGGAATAATATAACCTGATTTCAAGTGGACCTGTTTGAAACTTTGGATTAATTTTGAGCTTGAACAACGACGCAACGATGCTCATCGATCTCAATGGACTCATTTGAAAAGGTAATAACTTTAAATTATATTTTATAGTTGTCTTTTTCAAGGATGTTGAAAAGAAAAACTTTATTTTTGATGGGGTTAACTATTATTAAATTATTGACAGACATCGATAACAAGTCCAACTAATAAATCAGCTGAACTTATTTCAGATGGGTTCCCTTCACTTTATAAAATCATATTTTATTCCGTAACTGTTCCTTGTTTCATCCTATCATATTTCCTGAATACAGCCACTGCATCATGGATTATGAGTTGAACAAATGTGATAATTGATAATGTTAATTAGACTTACTAATTGGCATGTTTGGCCAAACAACGGAAACCCTTTTTTTGAATCTGTCTTTAATGATCAGGGAGGTTTCTCTTTACAAATTAAGACACAGGTATAGTAAACTAACCTATGACCAACACTGGTTCCTTTTTATGCCACCTGCAGGCTTTGTGAATGCAAGGACTTTGAGAAGAAAGGGTGTGTCTGACAGTTATCCTATGGCTTTTGCAGTAGTGAAGAAACAAGCTTGTAATCTTTTAAAGAAAGACCACCTTTCACAGAATGTGGGCACAACACTTTCCTAAGTCAACAGAATATGTCATAACGTGCCCTAAGTTCCTCTGTTGCTCCTTATGAGTAGAAAAATGTGCGCTCCACAGTTACTGGTGTTTGGTGTAAATAGGAGAGACAGTGATTGAGAAAGTGTGTGCATGTGTTTATTTGTGTGTGAGAGAGATGGGGGTGGGGCAAGAGAGTAATGCGCAAAAAGTTTGTTTTTTCGGTGAGTCAATGAAGGCACTGCTTAGGTTACCTAACTAACATGATGAAAACAATCTGTAACAATAATAAATATTTGCATCAATGTAATCCTTGCACTGATGCACCCATTGTAATGTTTAAAGACTAAACGTATTCATGTATGTATTACGTGTAAATGTATTCATGAAAGATCCTGTTCCCACCCTGATATACTTTCCAGAGCCTTCTCACCCTGAGGATGTGCGTGACGCTCAGAGCCCAGCAGCAGTGATGCTGGCCATGCAGCATCATAACTCCTCTGGCCCAGCCGCCCTCACGCCCCTCTCCAACTGCACCCTAGAGGGGGTGGCTAGAGTGGGGGCGGTGACCCGAAGGGGGAACGTCACCGGCCGTCCTCAGAACCCTACGGCGGCCGGACTGTCCATGACGCTGGGCATTCTTTCCAACATCATCGCTTTAGCCATACTGGCCAAGGCTTACAAACGCCTGCGGCGACGGTCCAAAGCCAGCTTCCTGCTCTTTGCCACTTCCCTGGTGGCCACTGACTTTGCCGGCCATGTTATCCCTGGAGCCTTGGTGCTGAGCAAGTACTACAAGGCGGGGTCAGTGTCCGTGTCTGACGGCGTGGCCGCCGAGGCCCCAGAAGCCCCGGACGTGGCCTGTCTGTTCATGGGGGGCAGCATGGTGTTCTTTGGCTTGTGTCCGCTCTTCTTAGGGTGTGCCATGGCTGCTGAGCGCTGTCTGGGTGTCACTCAACCCCTGCTCCACGCCTCACTGGTCACAGCAGCCCGGACTAAGATGGCGCTGGCCCTGATCTGGCTGTTGGCGCTGTGCGTTGCCCTGCTGCCTGTCTTTCGCATGGGGGCCTACACCTACCAGTACCCCTGGACGTGGTGCTTTATAAGGGTGCTTGGGGAGACCCAGGGGACAGACGTGGCCTTTGTGATGTTGTTTTCTGGACTGGGCCTGGCCGCACTGGCAGTGGCGCTGGTGTGTAACACTATCAGTGGAATAACGCTGGTGATGGCCAGGCTGAAGAAGCAAGTCTCCCGGCAGCGGTGCTTAGCCAAGTCCCACGACATTGAGATGGTGGCTCAGCTGCTCGGGATTATGGTCACCTCCTGTATCTGCTGGAGCCCTCTGCTGGTGAGTTCAGGAAGTGAGTCTCTGGTGAATGCTGAATATATAAATCAGAGCTGTACTACGGTGGCCCTGAGAGGCCAACGCACTGCAACTTCAGAAAATACATGCAAATAGACAAAACACAAGAAAATTAAGAAAACATCTACTTAACTTTGACAACACATGCGCAGCATTTAGAAAACGAGCTGCAAATTCAGACAACACAACACATTACAGAAACGCGCTGCAAATACAAAAACACAACACATTACAGAACCGCGCTGTAAGTACAGAAAGCACAACACATTGCAGAAATGCGCTGCAAATACAAATTTATTTGTGATTATTGATAGCGATCTAATTCCATATCTCAGAGCCACCGTACTGTACAGACTTACAACAATTTTAATCATTTGAAACATTTTTAAAAGCCTCAGGGGTGTGCTTTAGTTCTTTGCTCTTGCTCAGATAATATATAAAAAGCTATTTTCCCAGGTTTATGTTCTTTCAGAACTTTTCCAAAAATGTGTGAAGAGGGATTATCTGATGGGAGCTGGCCTCTCTAAACTATGTGTAATGACATCTGGAAAAGGAATTATATGCTTCAGCTACGATATTGTAGAACATTCTCAGACCTCAAAGCAAAAAGAACACTACAGTTTCACATAAAAATTAACATGATGTAACTAGTTATATAAAAATCACTGTAAAACTTTTGGCTGTAAGTCTTAGAGCCATAAAACCTATTAAAAGCCATGTGAGTTTGATCTCTGTATGTTTGCACTATAAATTCCAAAACATATCTTAATAAATAAATAAATTTTTTTTATATATATATATAAAAAATAAAAGCCAAGCCAAATTGGCAAGACATCCTTTAGACAAGAACTTTACAGTTCCCACATACCAGAACCATTCATTAGATCGCTATGAAAACACTTAAATCTCCTTCAGTTGAATCTAGTAATAATTGTGGACTCTTGTTTCTTCACTGGATGAATAAAGAACATCTAATAAAATAACAGTACCATTTATGAAATGCTTTTATTGAGTCATTATTATTTAATTTATTTAGGGGTACAGGGGTAACCGACCAAAAATGTCTCTCTTACAACAGTGCCATTTTAGAAAGGCAGGTTATTCAGTTTGGATGCCCAATGTTCAGTGGGGAATAAGTCCAGGCAGTTATAGTTAGCTGGCAAGCAATATGAAGCACATTTTCAAGTATCTTTGAAAAGGCGACTGAAAATAATCTGCTATGACCAAGTGTGGAGAGGAAAAAGTACCTTAAACCAAAAATGTATGCTCCAACTAAAAAGGTATCAGTAAAGCATAATTTGAAATGACCTATTTACAACGACATTTACAGTCTGAAAAATGAAACCGTACAGGTTAATAGTTTATGCCATATGATATAGTTGTGATGAATGGTTAGGATTAGGAATATTAAACTGGTGTTGAAAACTTCTAGCTGGTAAAACGTAGTCCAGTTCAGACAAATTGGGAGCAAGAAATATTTATATTCCTTCTGGACTATACATTTTAGTAAGATATAACTATGTGCATACCAAAATATTTTATACATTTAAAACTAATTTCAAAATGTTCTTGCCTGAGTTAAGTAAAACCAACTTTTAAGCAGATGTATAAACTTTATAGTGACAGATGAATATGTATTTATATTGTAACGGTAATATGCACACTATTGAATAAGTATAGTTTGTTCTCATACAGTTATATTTGCTGGCAAGAATATTTAAAGATTTCTGACAGTGTCATTTGAATTTTAAAAAATAATTTATTATCAGGAATGTCTTGTAAAAGCGAGCAGTTATTACATTCAATGGTGAACGAATAACAACTTTATGTGCAAATTTAATGCAAATCGAATGGCTAACATGATATGTTATGTGTTTGTCTGTGTGTGTTTCCCAGATCTTAGGCCTGATGTCGGTAACACAATCATACAGTGGCTCCATGCCAGGTGACAGAGAGAAATACAGAAAGCTGATAATGAACGGCGTGCGACTGGCAACCTGGAACCAGATACTGGACCCCTGGGTCTACATCTTGCTGCGCCGCGCTGTCCTCCATAAGATCTACCGCATCACCAAACGCCGTGCCAGCCTGAAGGGAAGCACGTTCCGTCGCTGGGACATCAGCTCCATCCACGGGTCAGAAAAGAAGACTGTCAATCAGATCTGAAGGAGGGAAAGAGGGGGGGAGTACAGAAGAAAGATACTTGTGTCATGTGCTTATTAAGGGATTTACATCCAAATGACTTTAAGTGGCCAACAAGTTACAAGCAGGATTGAAGTTGGCGTCTTAAAGGAGGAGTTTGGGCATCTTGTGATAAGAAGGAGCGCTGTGGAAAGTTCTCACATATAGATTTTTTGGGGGGTGGGGTGGGGGGGAGGTCAGTGAACAAGATTCCTCCTCATCAAGTCTGTATTTTGGATCTGAGACTAACTGATTGGCCAGTTTTGGGGCTGTGATATGTTAAACTGTTTAAAATAACTAAATCTATTATATAATATTATATAATGGATAAATTGTTTATGATTACATATGAAATATGATTACTGAAGTGCAATATGACAAAATGGGGTGCAGGACATGTTTGTATTGAAGAACCAGACTTCCGAGTACTGCAGAGCAGAGAACTATGTAAGACTTTCAAAAAATGCTGTGCCTAAAGAGTGACTCTTAAAGAGAGCCAATGAGCTCTGAAACAACATCTCAGCTTTAATTTGTACGTTACTTTGTGTGTGTTTTTTCTTCTTCTTAAAAAGAGCACTGACTCCTCATAAAACTCAGTGGCTATGTGTACATACTTCTACTTCAGAGCAAAGGCTGTGCTTTTACTTTGAACATTGTGACGTGAAAAACATAAAGTATGTTTCAAATAATTCTGTAGCATTAATATTGTGTGAATTGTATCTATACTGTCTGGGTGTGTATTTATTGCCTTTGAATTGCTATTGGAGGATTCATATGATGCTGATCACATACATTTTAATAAGTAATGGAATGTACAATAAAGTTTAAAGATGACTTAACAAAATTACTTTTAACCTATTTTTTTTATATGTAGACTATTGGAGCGGAGCAAGCCTCAAATTGATCATGGCATTTAGATCAGTGACCCATGCTGCCAAACCTAAGCAATCCAGCCTGAGAATTTTTTTCAATGCGTGAAATGGCACACTGATTAACTCTGAGGGGATAAATAGCCTCTTGCTGGTTTTACCACATTGTTTCTAATTAGCTTAGTGTAATGCAATCCAGTTAAACTATCAACGATGTTAGACATTTTAAACAACAGTAATATTGTTCCGCACCAGCTCTTGTTATTAGACCTAATAGCCTACCTTTTATTTCTAAGGTTTGAATGAGAAAAAAAATCTATTGTTGCAGACACTAGCCAGATGACACATTTGAGCTTTCATAATAGACAAATAGTTTGTCACACTATCATCATAAGTATTTTTGCTTTAGTTTTACCCATGTCTTCAATTACACATCTTGTACTCTAGCCTGCAACAATATTAAATGAAGGCCTCACCTTGCTGAGCACACGTTAGATGGCTAGCACATTATTATTATCATAAATAATCTCAATCAGTATACTGTAGAAGCAAGTGAGGCGCTATGAACTTGGAGCATTGTAATAGGTTTTTGAATATTTCATATTCTTTTTTTGTAATGCTGCACTGACACCTAGTGCACTTTTATAGAGCGACTTTTTTATCTATAACCTACGATGGCCCTGAGAGGCCAAACCCACTGCAACTTAAGAAAACACATGCAAATAAACAAAACACAAGCAAATTAAGATAACTTCTACATCAATTTGACAATACGTGCGCAGCATTTAGAAAATGTGCTTCAAATTCAGACAACACAACACATTACAGAAACGCGCTTCAAATACAAAAACACAAAAACATTACAGAAACGCGCTGCAAATACAGGCAACACAAGGGAAATGTTTCCAGAGGACACCTAAAAGTGACAAGGATAACACAAGAACAAAGGACCTCAGTTCTCTGGACTTGCAGCTCATTTC
>JAVQIZ010009377.1:0-39302 GCA_036023535.2 Galaxias brevipinnis
TTGATGTCATACAATGTCTGACATTGTCTAAGTAACAAAGCATACTCAAAGCATGCATGTCTTGGGTGATGAAATTTAATTGTGAAGAACAGTAGACATTATACTGAAACATGTAGAGGATACATACTTCCACTTTTGAGTTTCCTCTCTCTCTTCTTGAATGGTGCTGAGGAATAAGCTGCACAAAAGGGGGCATCACATGGGACTGACAGACAGACACAAACACAAATGTACGTAATGAAACATAATTACCATGAACAACAGCGGATTAGAGACGAAAGAAAAACGCTGCTATGAGGACTTAAAAACGCACACAAAGTTAAATTAAATCTTGAATAAATCAGATCTTAAGTCAATTAACAAACCCATTATAAGAACGGGATATAATTTGATGACGCCAACCAAGTGGAAAAAAGCATTGTTCTGGTCTTGATACCTAAAATCTGAAACCATGTGTATTCTTTTTTTGCCAACAAACAAAACCGTTAATGTCTCTGAATTGCTGTCCATTTTTGAGAGTCAACCTCTGGTATACAGGTCAGTACACTTGATCTGACACCATTGTAGCAGGCTAATAAGGATAGAGAGGGAGGTTTACCACAATGCAGTAGATAAGAGATTACGTTGTGTGTGTGTGTTTGTGTGTGTGTGTGTGTGTTTGTGTAGGTGCCCATGCACACAATGAAAAGCACACTCACCCACTTACTTCTAAGTTTGTGTTTTGAAGCATGTTAAGGTACATAACTGAATTCCATGCCTTTAACATGATTACGAAATACAATTGTAAAGAAAAGACTATTGTGCACAAAAGCACAGCACAGATGGCAAATCAATAAAAATCAATAATCAATCAATTGAAATCTATTTTTGAAACATATCCAGTAACATTACATTTGACCTTGTGCGTGGGTTTACATATATATTGCAGAGATTGAGCCTTTATGCAACTTACCATGTAATTTGAAAGACAATAAGGACAATCAAAAACGTATACTCGAAACACAGATGTACTCCCATGCATACACATACATACATAAACGTGGACAGATTCTAACACACACAGTACTTATCTCTATACACTTCAATACACAACAACATAAACAATCACAAGTGTTTGAATAGATGTTATGTTTTCACAACCTAAGTAGCCCAATGTATGTATTTATAACATGTATTTATTGAATACATGCATACATGTAAATGTGTGTATTCAAGACACACCTACCCCTTTACTTTTCTCCAAGTCCTGTAAGGACGAAAAAAGTCTTGAATAAATGCAGATTCAGCAAAAGATAATTTAAATTTTTTAAATACTGCATGAATTACATGACATACTGAAGAAATTGACTACCTTGGACTTCTGAATGAACAATAAGACACACACTTCTCCTAAGACATCAGGTACCTGAAATTGCAAACAGATCAAAACAACACTGCATACAATAAAACAACTCTAAGTTTGAAAAAGTGATCAAATCACCCAACACAGGAATATTTCTTTCAGTGAATTCAACACCTTTAGAGTTATTCATTGTTTGTTTTAAGATTACTGCTTAACTCACTGGAAATGGCAGGTCTCCAGAGAGGAAGGATGAGCATACATCATCTATCTATGTGGAAGAGAGAAGAGCACTTTTCTAAAAGGAGAGCAGTGAGAGAAATAATATGAAGGGGGGACCTGTTGTCATACTGTACCTGATTAAGTAGCTGGTGCTGGTTTATTGTGGCTTCTTGAAGTTGTGTTGGAGCACCTTCCAATCAGAAAAACAACAACATTAAAGATACATTGAACAGTAGTTTAATAATTAAAGCTGCTTATGCGGTTGTAAATACCCATGAGGTTTGAAGCATTTCAGAATGACATTTAATTGCTTTGTAATCCACAACCATAGCATGATTGACATTTCTGATATGTATGTGTTATGCTTCTGCAAAACGGGTGATTGAAACAATTTTTTGCACTATTTCATCTGACATGTATCTCTGACCTTAATAATTCAACATTTAAAAGGTTGAAGACACTTGACTGATTCTTGTCTGACACACCTGAAGCGTAGAACAAGTTTGACAGTTATGCTCTGTGAATAAAACTGATAAAGCTAGGATACGTTCAAATGATGCCTGCATCCCTATGCTTACATAATAATATTATAATAAAAAGTAAAAGTCAATTATCACAAAATCAGACATTGACTTCTTCGGCTTTTTAAGTTCTCTTTCACCATATTGATCTAAAGGCCTCCACACTGCAACAGTGTCTAATGCAAATTGACACAAAACTTGATCAAAGTAATCAGTGATTGTCCTGTTCAAATTTCCGAATGCAAATGCAAGATTTCTTTAACATCACAGAGCAATAGAGGCTAATAGGAGTGCCATTCTGCATCTTTTAATATATCAATCATTTGTGACATTAGTGTTGTTGTTGGTGAATTAAGGCCTTTCATGCCTGCAGGGATATTGTTAGCTATTTGAGATGTCAGAAAATAATTGATCCCATGTAAAAGGGAAAGAAAAGAGAGAGAGAGAGAGAGAGAGAGAGAGAGAGAGAGAGAGAGAGAGAGAGAGAGAGAAGCCAGAGGAGCCAGAGTTCTGCATAAAAATCTGATGTTATAATGTTTGTATTATTTTTCAAACAATAGACATGAAAAAAGCTTTTTGTGGTTTGGCCTCAAATTTAGAATTCAGTGGAGTCAATCCAAAATGAATTGTTGCATAACTCACAGAGAATGTTCAGATGTTTACCCATGCACTTTCTCAAAAAGCATGACAATGTTCGTTTTTATCTCTCAATCTGTAGCAACGCCCTTCTGATAAACATAATTGACAAGGAACATATAGCTTATAAGGCATAATTGCATGTTTATAGTTCGCCGAGTTTTATAACTATAGATTATTTAAAAATAAATATAAAACTGTAGGTCCCACAATAGATCAATAAATCATACAGTCCATAGATTATTTTATTGGTTTTAATACTTACTTTTGCAGGGTATCGCTGAGATGAGTAAAACGGCAATAGTCAGGCTTGCGATGCTGAGCGGACTCATTGCGCTACTGTTGAGACTGTGCAGGTTTTTCACGCTGCCACTCAGAGAGACTGTAATTTGGCACTGAGAGGTCTTCATCGCCATATGCAGTTACAGCTTTTGTTTGAGCCTCTGTTGCTCTGTTGAATTATATCTCCTAGAAACACCAATTTATGGCATGAGGTCACACCCTCTAGATCAATGACTCCAGTGCGTCAGTGGCACTCAATGAGGTGGGGGATTACTTGATCGAGTAGCAAGCCTAATGGAAATGAATGCGCAACGACAACTTTTCTTGTTTGTTTAAGTTAATTTGTTTGGTTTTGATGTTTTCCTTTATAGAGGCGAATAACGCAAAGGTAGCCAAAAACAGGCCTAGCATATCTGTTGCAATAGCAAGTGAAAAAAAATAAGGAAAAACACTGGTTAAGTGTACCGTAATAAATTATTATTTCAAGGAGGTTATTGGATAGTAACGGTGATAACTTACGCTCCTCTTGTTTTGATAGTGAATAGTTCACATAATAAATCCACATTACTCCGTCGTAGAAGTAAAATTAATTGTCTTTATTACAGGTTGCCAGTAAGTATTTTCAATGTTAGGGGTGAGAGAGACAGACATATTGAGGTAAGCCAAGAAAAGTATTTTGCTCCACAACACGTTTTCCAGCACCCAATTAGTGCTAAAACTATAAGCAATTGAAAAGGTGCACGAGTTGTTTACTTTTCTTAAAGTGAAGGACAGGCTTACACAATTTCCAAAAACGAAATAACTTTACAAACTTAGCCATGTAACAATGTTTGCATATTAAATAAACAGTAGGTCTACATCACCACAAAACATTAACACATTATACACACAACCGAACAAGCAAAGACTTGGCTCCTGCACTTATTGCCTAATCTAATTAATTAAGAGTTCCCATTACTGAAACTGTCGTTGACACTTTCAGCACTACACAAGAACGGACAGCTCCGTGTTTGGGCTGCTGCCGTCGGAAATGGCGCGTTAAGCCAAGCCACACCTAAATTTTGTTGTGCCATTTGAAGAACCGGGAAAGCTATGCAAAATATCTTAGCCAAGGAACCAATCTTGTAAGATAAAGATATACATTTTGAGAAGACTGTGTTTACATGTATGATGTCCTAATTTGATCTCTCTTCAACAGAACAAGTTGATATACTGCCAGCCAGCTGTTGAAACAAGCTGGCAGCAATGTATGCATTATATTTGGGATTTTTTGGTTTTTGTAATGCAGATGTGTAAAAACAGTACATATTTTAATGATCCATAGCAATTAGGTATGCTAACTAATCTGCATCTGAAATTGTACCAAATTATTAAATTAGTTATTCAGCATTTCACACTTTTTATTAAATGTGATATCTGTCCATGTAACTTATGAAAGTAACACCCTTCAAATATAGAATAATAAATTGAATACAGTTGTGTCCTATAATGCATGATTTCAAAGGCAAAAATGTGCAGTGTGTTTACAGGTTTATTGTGAGTGAGAGACGTTTTGATGCATAGTTCTAATAACTTACCACATAAATGTGATGCATAAAAATTGGAAAATGATAAAACTCTAATAGCCATGGCTTGGGGAAATTTACATGAATTCAAACTGTGTTAAACAGTCATATATTCACCTGAGGGATTTGGTTTGGACATCACACATTATTATGTAAAAGGTAAAATTATCTTGCATTCAATCAAACAAACTTGACAAAGCTTCAGGGAGAAAACTTGAAAAGTTCTTATCCACTATTGTGTGTTGTTTTGACCTTGGTGTGACCTTGGATGTCTGTCCCATGAGATGTGTGGGAAGATGAGCGGAATGAGTTACTGTAATTCCAACCGGTACTCATACTCAGCCACAGCCTTCTTCTCCTGCCCCTCCTCCTCCTACACTAATCATCAATACACTCTTTCCCCAGTCAACACATCATCTGCTGGACGTTTTTGTTTTTGTCTGAATATACCCATGAGCATGACAGACCAAATGCGCTCTTCTTGGTTACTCAGGGTTCATAGACATGGCAAAGGAAAGTTATTACAGACAAGTCACCCAGCTTGCACTCACAATGCAAACTAAATCACAACCACAGGCTGAATTGTCTTTTCAGGATCTCAAAACTAAGGAAACAAGGTCGTAGCCCACATATCAGGAAAATATGAATAATAAAATGTCATGACCTTTGATAAGTTGATAGAGAAGCAATCTGAGTTGTGTGTTCAGAGGGAGTACATTGGCATTTGTTTGCTCTGCCCTAATTGGTTTGTTAGAGCTTATTCTCTAAGGTAATGAGGGAAGGTTACTTTTCTAGTGATCTATCAATTAAACCCAACCTCAGAATTTATGTAATATTTGTAACAACTTTCCAGCCCTTCTTTTATTATACTTAAAAAAATCTTAATACATTATTTTCTTGCTACAACAATAACACCGATAGTTATTTTTTGTTCCATATGATATTGTACAGCTCTGTCAACTGACTACATACATTTTATTGTAGCCTAACTGACAAGGCTTCCTAAAGGGATGAGTAACTAACCCCCACGGATATGACGGTCACTGAATATTGTGTTTTTCCAAATTGCAGATCAAAAAATCAATTATAGAAAGCAGCTGTACACAGTTCTTGAACCAGTGCCCTGAGTATATCTGCAATTCCCCTGCTTCCGCTTTTTGAGACCAGTGGAAAGGTCATGATTATTTAGCCATCCTTCTCTGAGAGGGTTTTTATTTGGAGTCGTTTGTTTAGTGTGCAACTTCAGTTGGGACAAATGTTTAACATGAAGTTGAAGTTGTCCAACATTGTTTTTCAGGGTATTTTTAATAGTCAGCTTTGCTTTTAAGGATCATTGTGTTTACTTAATGTCTGACCTTTGAACGTGTCAGTGGTGTGTATTATTTATCATGCCAGGTCACCACTTTTAAAGATAACTCGTTCTCGGTTGACTCACCTGGTATAATAAAGATTATCATTGTCGCAATCTTACAAAGAACATAACAAAGCACAATTTTAGAATATATGTTTATTTTAGAATTCATTTACAAAAAGTAAGGATGAGCCCCCGTTCAAGATACACACAATATCACCTGGTCCAAAATGATAAACGTTATACTACATGGTAAGTAGAAATATCTCTGTCCAATTAATTTTGGACTGACTCCACTAAATTCTATATTTGAGGCTCAACCCTTCATGTCTAATGTTTTAAACATAACACAAACATTATGATATCAGGTATCTTATGCAAGTAGTTTGCTCTCCATTATATCTTCGGTTCCTAAACTTTTATCTCATACCTCTCTCTCTCTCTCTCTCTCTCTCTCTCTCTCTCTCATCTCAATTTTGAGGACTTGTATGAGCTGTTTGGCTGTTACAACTGAGGACTATTTAATAATGTTCAACTTGTTATGCCAAATAATAGCTATTATTGTCAATCATCATTGTAGTGTTTGACATGCACTGGCAATAAGAACCATATTTTCCTATGCAGTTTTGAAGAGGCAAGTGTCACCAGGTGGAGAGAAATTAATCTAGTCTACACTCCAATACACACTCCAAGTCCTCACTGAAAAGGGGACACCAACATAAGATGATGGACTCAGAAGTGTTCTTTCATGAAATTTGTTTCATGTCATCGTTTGGAAACTTGAACAAACCAATGATACCTGTTTTGAGTCCAAATGTGGCTTTCCTTTACAGCTTGATTGTATTCCTCAACATAAACTGAAGCAACTTGTGTAATCTTCGTGTGGTGAGTCATAATCAAACCTCCTGCTTTTGAAATGATAGTCTAAGAAAACAACATGCATAAAACATATTTAATGAATTATATATATTTTTTAAAATATATATTTTTTGGAGGCAATTTTATTGCTTTATTTGAAAGAACAGTAGGTAGACAGGAAATGTGGGAGAGAATGAGGGAGGGAGACATGCAGCAGAAAGGCCCAAACAGGATTCGAACCCAGGCCACTGCGTAAAGGACAAGCCTTTGTGGTATGATAAATTACATTATTTAAGGATATTTACAGGCCAAGTAAAATGCTAAGCTGACAGCAAGCCATCGTGATTCTGATCAAAGAATAGAAAGACTGTCAGTGCCTCCATCTCTAATGTGAATGTCAATGTAGATTACACAGATGCCATCATTTTCCCTCGATACTGCTGTTCCTGTGTGAAAAGCCCATTGTTTTCAATTTACATCTGCATGTAATTTGCTGTGAACCTTGTAAGGGTTTCCTCATCAGTGCACTAGGCACCTGACACAGCTGGCTAATCTATTGGAATAATAGCCAATTCCTGAGGTGTTACAACGTGCATTGCTATTTTTTAAGCTCATGAAGATGGTCAATTTAGAAAGTTGGGGAAAGTTTAAAAATATACACTACTTTTATATTCACATGTTGCCAATCGCAAGATGGTGTTATGCATTGATTGCAATCAAAGCTGCCTAGGGTTATTGTTTTTGTGTCAGGACTTTTCCCTATCAACAGAATGTCAACGTGAGTACTGACATCCCTCTTTGACATTCTAAAAATATATAAATATATGAACATCCAGTGACATCAAGCACCAAAATAACAGAAACGGAGTGAATCATGACCACAGCCTGGCTGAACATGTGGAATAACTGTGTTGGTAAAAACTAATGGCTGTAGGTATATGTGACGCGAGGATGCACGTAAAACATTTTGGGCTGAAAAACATTGCTTTTAATTCCCACAAATGCATCGAGCATCATGTTATACTCTCATTTCGTTTTCATGGCAAGTGGATAAAAGGAGGCACCAAGTCTCTATATTTCGGCTTAAAGACTATCTCTTAGTTGTATTCATAATTTTATTTGACATATTTGTTGTTCTTTAATTAGGTTTTTGGAGCTTTTTTTCTCTGTTAACACCAGTACAATATGTTGCCAATTGTTGCTCACACGTTGGTGACTCTGATTTACGTTAAGATAGAAAGTAAACATCAAATTTAAGTTCTGTATGGAGTTGAGGGAGACATACATCACCAGTCAAAAGTCTGGACACACTTTCACATTGAAGTGAATAGGAAAGTGTGTCCAAACTTTTGACTGGTACTGTATGTAACTTAAAACATTATTTCATCACAGTCTCACAAAGCAAGCAAGAAGAAACGTAACAGAGCGCTGCTCAAGCTTGATGATATTCTAGGTGACAGTTTCTATATGGAGAAAAAAGCGACATCCTCAACTGAGGCAATACAATGACGTATTTCTACCATTTCAACCAAGAATTTATGCCAGAAGGCAATACCATCTTTAGATCACTCGGCACCCACTCGACCATCTTTAGATCATTCGGATCTTCTATTCCGAGACTGAAGTTAGGACCTTCTTTGCAAAGACAGTATTTTTCACCTTTTTTTTTGTCTTTGAAAAAGCATTACTGAACAATGTTTTTACAGACATGAAGAGTTCATGACAGTCTTTTTTTTAAGAACATTTCATTAATCATAAAGGCTTGCATCATATAAATGAAATGGTCCCTAGGCTAGCGTGATACATACAATAGTAAATATTACACAGTTTACAGTCAAAAGGAGTGTTGCTTTTTTGGACCTGGTTTTAAAGACACACACACACACACACACACACACACACACACACACACACCCAACCACACACATACACACACAAACTTTTAGTTATTCTTTATTCAACGTCCTTCAACGTCACTAAACATTCAAGAACCACAAAAATTTATAGTATGAAATAAAGACTAGAAGACTGTCTTCTAAAGCCCTTGGGTTACTTAATTCATGCCCTGTGTTGGACCAGTGTGTACCCTTACATACCTTATGCTTCTTTATCTCTAATTATATTCTTCTGGCCATGTAATGTACGCACAGCAATGCAAATACCACATTTTACAACTATAGCTATAGCAATTGTTTTCACACTATGCGCTAATTTCCCAAGTATTAATGACCATACTGAGTCCCATAGTTGTGTAAAGCGCTTACTACTACTACTACTACTACTATTATTATTATTATGAATGGGGGCATCATTACAGTGACCTTTGACAATCTTAAAAGCTTGCAATACTGAACATAGAACCTACGGTAGATATAATAATTTGGTGATTTAGTATAACAACGGTGAATACTTGAACCAGTGCATACATCGACCGGCGGCTGGTCATGATGACAGCTAATTTGTCCAGTGAAATAAGCTAAGCAAATGCAGTTTGACAGTAATGTCTATTTGACACTAAATGGGTAGAGAACTCGTCATCCTTTCAGGAAAAAAATGCCACCCTATGTCTCTGATGCCACCTGCTGTCGCTAGTGAACCAGAACGTACTTTAAAGTGATAGCGGCAAAATCAGCAGCAGCAACAAAGCTTTATGTCCAGAGGGAGTAGCATTCCCATTGCCCACAGAAAAGGTCGCCTTAACACTTTGAAACATTAAAAACCCAAGTACATATGCCAAGCATATATAAAAAGGCAAAACGCATCAGGGAAAAACTACTTTTGTATTGGAATTTGGATGGGAAACACTACTGCTACAGCGTTTAATGTAAAAATGAATAAACCCTGATTGATTTTCATATTGCTATTCCCCTTTTGAAAGTTAATTCAGCGCTTCTGTGAAGCACCATCAGGATGCCTCCTGCTGAACCCTCAGTAGCAATTTTGACTGACTTATAAATCGTCTTGAAATGTTGAGAATATGCCTCTATAGAATCAGTACCGCCTTCCCACCAAAAAAACAAACAAAAAAAAAAAACGAATTAAATTCACAGAAAAAAAAAAAAAATGCGTGAGTTAGATGATCACATGACGGTTCTAGCGTTCACTGAAACCGGAAGTGAGTAGAAGGGCAGTGGCTAGTACTTCAACATCCAAGATAACAACCATGTTTTTGTAGGCTAATTTACTTTTCTAAATACATATAAATAACAATCTTGCATGGAAACGGGCATAAATTACGAACAGAATATTTCATGTGCTATAGTTTGTCCACCTCTGCTATATAAGTGAGTATTGTCTTTAACGGTGCCGTCGCTACTTGCTAGCAATGCAGTGCGTTATCTAGCGCTTTATGACAGCTGATAGTTGTTTACATATTTGTCCTCCGAAATGCTTAGCTTGGAAAACAAAACCTCTTATACCGGCTATCGGTTTATAGGTATATCTTCATAATCCATTACTAATCTTAACATGGCAGGATTATTATATTATTTCTGTCCATGCCATGGCAAAGGCAGACTTTCGCAATGTGCAGTCTAGTCTACAGAAGCTAGTTTTATCATCTTGTAACTTGTGTAAAGTTCATCGGGCTTATAAATGTTCTACCTCATGATTTTCTTACCGTTTGCCTGTCTATTTACTCTGTCTTTACAATAGGCACGATGACAGCCATAAAGCATGCTCTCCAGAGGGACATTTTCACGCCCAACGATGAGCGTCTGCTCAGTATTGTTAATGTATGCAAGGCTGGGAAGAAAAAGAAAAACTGCTTTTTATGTGCCACAGGTGGGAATTTATGATGAATATCAAAAGTGATGGAAGGTTTATATTTGAGTCTCAAAAGTAATCTGAGCACACTTATCTTATTTCATCATTCCAACTAGTGATATTCTAAAAATAATTGGTTATGTTGTCCTTCCTTAGTTACAACGGAGAGACCTGTTCAGGTAAAAGTGGTAAAGGTCAAAAAGTCTGACAAAGGGGATTTCTACAAGCGGCAGGTGGCATGGGAACTGAGAGACTTGGCTGAGGTTGATGCAAAAGATGCAAGCAAGGTTAGCCAATTCTTTAAGATCAGTGTATGTGTGCTCATGCATAACTCAGTTAGAGGCAGGGCTTAATTGACTCAAGCAGAGTCAAAAGCAAGGTATTTTGTGTTTTTCTCTTTGTGCATCATATCATGCTCACATAACATGCTCTATACTACTCAGGAAAATCCAGAGTTTGACCTCCACTTTGAGAAGGTCTACCGGTGGGTGGCTAGTAGCGCCACCGAGAAGAACTCATTCATCTCTTGCATTTGGAAGTTGAACCAGCGCTACTTGAGGAAGAAGGTGGAGTTTGTGAATGTCAGTTCCCAGTTGCTGGAAGGTATGAAAACAGGCTTTTTACATCTTGTGTTGTGCTGGGGCAAAAAAATGCATGCCAGCTTATAAGTATAGTTGATCTAATGAGCGCAAACTTTGGGGTCCAGCTGCACAGTCTCTACTGAAAATATTATGCACTGTGTGATAAGCAGCATCTTTTTCTATATTAAAGTATGAAGTCGTTTCTTGTTGCATGCCTATGTTTTGGAATAAATAGGTTTCAAAGAGATTTGAAAAGCAATGGCATGTTGATTGACCGCGTAACACTTGCTCCTCTCTGGATCCTGATTGCGGTGTGGCTTTCTGTGGCTTAACTCTTCTTTATTTTCACTCTTCTCTCTTAAACTTTCTCTGGCCAGAGCTTCCTAAAGCGGAAGGTTGGTAGCACTTACCTTTTTTCCCCATTTTTCTCCATTATATGTTTCACTATTTAAACTATAATTTTAATTGTGGACTCACACCTTTGATTGCTGTAGTTTATTTTTTTAACAAAGTGTACTGATTATTCATTGCTCAGTTATTTTTATGGGGCAGATGCATGAAACATGTACAGTACCAGTCAAAAGTTTGGACACACTTTTCTATTCACATGAATGGGAAAGTGTGTCCAAAAGTTTCACTGGTACTGTATGAGTTTTGTTTGTATATGCATTTGTGTATCAAATCATTGCTCATGTGCAAGTGTTCAATACAATATTAAACGTCAGTCGTTTTCTCGGTTAGAATCGGTCCCGAGTGGTGAGAGCCAAAGTGTTGCCGGGGGAGACGAAGATGCACTGGATGATTACCAGGAGCTTAATGCTCGTGAGGAGCAGGATATTGAGGGTATGATGGAGGTATGTGAATATGCCATCTCCAACGCAGAGGCCTTCGCGGAGAAACTATCAAGGGAGTTGCAGGTCCTGGATGGGGTAAGTAAAATAACCTGCTGAAGCTCTTTACTCAAGTATTTATCAGTTATAATCAAGTAATAAACCTTTCTGTGAACCAGGCCAACATCCAGTCAATCATGGCGTCTGAGAAGCAAGTGAATATCCTGATGCAGCTGCTGGACGAGGCTCTGTCTGAGGTGGATACCATTGAGGGCAAGCTGAGCAGCTATGAGGAAATGCTCCAAAGCGTCAAGGAGCAGATGGACCAGATCTCCCAGAGCAACCGGCTCATACAGATCAGCAACACCAACAACGGCAAACTTCTGGATGAGATTCAGTTCCTGGTGGTGAGGGTTATGCTACATTAACTTTAAAGTATTTCAATATTATTTAAAAGGATTTGGAACAGGTGCATGCATTTCTGTTAACTAACATGATGAAACAACAGCAGCATAGTGTCCCACTCCCTACAATATGCAGGGATATTTTGACGTTTATAATGGTTGAGGTTTGGCTCTCTCCTTCAGAACTACATGGACCTGTCGAAGGGACACATCCGAGCCCTGCAGGATGGGGACCTGTCCACTCCTAAAGGCATTGAGGCCTGCATCAATGCCTCTGAGGCTCTGCTCCAGTGCATGAATGTGGCCCTCAGACCAGGTAGGTTTTTGCGCGGTCATCTCAGTGAATAATGTCCTGTTTACTTACTGAGCCTATACAAAATATGTCAATGGGATTCGATGTATCCTTGGCCAGGTCACGATAAACTGATGGCTGTGAAACAGCAGCAGCACTTGTTTACTGAACTCCGTGACAACTTTGCCCGCCGCCTCACCAATCACCTGAACAATGTGTTTGTTCACCAGGTAACACAAGCTAACACAAACACACACACAAACACACAGACATGCATGTTAAGTAAAAGCCAGCCAGTGGTAACGTGCCAGTTTCCCAGGTAGGTTTATTTTTAGGACATTGTTATCTTGGTTACCAGGTAGTATGGTGTGCTTTACAAAGCCCAATACAGCAAACAAATGTCTTTGTGTTGTAGTCTTTTCTAATTTTGACAGGCTCTAATTCTCCCCTCATCCACTTCCCGGCTCGCTCTGTACCTCTTCCTGTGCTTTCTCTGTTTCCTGTTTCCTGCTCTGGCCGTTTTCTTCTCAACTCTGTGTGGCTCACTCTGAATCACCCACTCTGCTCTCTGTCCCTGTGTCAGTTCAACCACTTCAGTCACTTCAAAATGAGCATCCCACAGTTCTATAGGTCCTCCTGTATGTCACTTCCAGTGAGTACCCTCACAGTTTCCCACCAGCCCTAACCTTTGACGTCTTTCACCTCAACCCTGACTGACACGTTTTACTGATCCAAGTGTCTTTGTTTGTTTGTTTGTTTTAAAATAAAGAATGTGTTGCAGATTGCATGCAGCGCGCTCATAAAAACCTAATAAACCTTTTTATTTGCATGGCTCCATAGCCTCAAAGAAACAGTGTCTGATACTGTATCCTGTATCATCTTTGCCATTCAAGAACTGGGCTCTTGCATCGTGCTTTAAATAACAGGGAAGCTGCTGTACCTTTGCTGGGCACAGGTATCATATCATGTCATCTGCCTGCATGTCTGGTCGCGGCATTCTGAACAGACTGGAAATCAGGTCAAAATGAGTAAACCACCTATTGTATTTGGTTATGAATCTGGGTATCTTGAGATCTTTGAAAGGTTTATAAATATAATGTATTGTATTGATTTCTATTATATGTATATGCTTGTGAACTGAAGCGCAGTTCAAACAAGCGTGGCGTTTTAAAGGCCTCATTCGTTAATTTTACACTGGCACATACTGAATGTTTTTTGTGTTTTTGTTGAGGTTGGTACACCTCTAGTATGAACAGAACTGTAGATTGCAGTAAAGCCCCTGTGTTAGATGTATATGAGCATGTATACACACACTTTCATTGTGCAAGAGTTTCTATTAATTAAAAGTTTTCCCTCTTTTTCCAGGGCCACGACCAGAGCTCCACCCTTTCGCAGCACACAGCGGAGCTGACCTTGCCCAAACACAGCCCCCTCCACAGGGACCTGCTGCGCTATGCCAAGCTGATGGAGTGGCTGAAGAACACTCAAAGGGAAAAGTATGAGGGACTGTCGAGGGTGAGAAGCTTGTCTTAATCACAGTGTTTCTGTTGCGGAGAGACGCCTTGTTATCATGGTACCTTGCCATCCTTGTCTTAACTGTAGATTTATTCCACCCTATGTGAGTTTTTGGACTTAGCGAACGTTATAATTTGCCTTTACCTTTTCAGACCTACGTTGATTACATGACCAGATTATACGAACGAGAGATCAAAGATTTTTTTGAGGTTGCCAAAATAAAGATGACTGGTACAAGCAAGGAGGCCAAAGGGAAGTTTGGTAAGAGCTCTACGTGTCATAACACCTGTCTGTGTTTAACTTTAGTATCAGCTGCTGGGTTGTGTTGTCTATATATCTTACAATTGTAAAAGGTTTTCATTCAGGGTCATTATGTGTACTGTTTGTGTAATTTGTTTGTCTGGTCATCGTAAGTGCCCTGCTGTGCTAAATCACATACCTGCCTATTCTATATCATGGGTTGTACTGTAGCTCCTAAGTATTCAGTTAAATGTACCATGCAATTTCCGGCTCACTCCTGATGTTGGTATTTCCTAAATGGCTTGATTTTGTGTCACGCTTTCCAAGTAGCAAACTGCCTTCTTGCCTGGCACTATGTCACAGCTTTAAATCTGCTGTGAAAACCTCCCTGTTTGATGTCCTTGTCCATTTGAGCTGTTCTGCGTTTACGTACCAAAGCTGGTGAAGTGGCTCTAATTCATTTACTTTTTTGTTTTAGTTGAGAGCTCCACTTCTATAATCCCTATTCAGTCTTAGATGTTCTTTTGTGTGTGAAAACAAGCGAGCATTTGTTTTCCGAAAGACTGACTCAAGCTCCGTATAAACGTAAACCACTGCGGTGCATGTCACACGTAAGAGCGTTGACATCTAACCTCTAGCTTTCCTCCATGCTGCATGTTTTAAGTCTAATATGTCTTTGTCTTTGATGCCTGCCTTTCTAACCGTCTGCCAGCCACGCTTCCGCGGAAAGAGAGTGCACTCAAACACGAAACTGAGAGTAAGTATAACATATAGATCAAATCCCACTACCTCCAACCTTCCCTGCATCTCACTACACTTTGCATTCATCTTCACAACAAGGAAACCCTTGCTCAATAGCTGTCCCTGCCTTAACCCCCTATTCCCCCTACGCTTACATGTCATACCATACGCCAGTTGTTCTTTGTCTTCTGTACACTACTCAGAATTAAGCTGAATACATTACTAAAATGCATCCAAATCAGAAACAAAGCTAAACACCGCTGCTAGCTTTATTTGTGAGTCTTATGAGAAGGGTTTTGCAGAGTCGGGTGAGTTCCCAGAGGCTGTAGGTTGGATGTTATTCCTTAAGCCTGTCATAAGAAATTTAATTAAATCTGGCTGTGTTCCCTGTGGGATCCCAGGCCTCCATGGCAGCTCTGGGAAACTCACAGGCTCCACGTCCAGCCTGAACAAGCTGGCAGTGCAGGGCTCCAGCAGCAGGCGATCACAGTCCTCCTCTCTACTTGACATGGGCAACATGTCTGCCTCTGACCTGGATGTGGCAGACAGGACTAAGTTTGACAAGGTAATACGGTCATGAGACTGTCACAATTGGCCCTCTGTTTTGTTCATTCCTTTCACTGTAGCGTGACAATGTGTAAACGCATTGGATAACTAAATATCAGTAGATTCGTTGGTTCACTGCCTATGGTTTGTCTCTGTAGATATTTGAGCAAGTCCTGAGTGAGCTGGAGCCTCTGTGTCTAGCAGAGCAAGACTTCATTAGCAAGTTCTTCAAGCTGCAGCAGCACCCCACACCCCCTTTGGCTCAGGTGATCCTTTGACTAGTAAATTGGCTATATGTTTACTTCCCAGTAGGTGTCATGGTTTTTATAGGTAACAATATGTACTGTTTTCATTATAGGGGGAACTGGAAGAGCATGATGGAGGGGTGGCGTCTAGAATGCAACCTCAAGGGGAACACAGACATTCTCTTCAATCTTCAGAGTAAGCAGCTGCATTTGTCTTTTGACTCATTTTTAGTTATGAAAAGAATCATACCTATATTATCCCTTCTTGAATTTATATTATGCCTTTGTGAGTTCATGGCCAAAGTCACACATTGGATCTTTTTTAAAAAAATGTTTTGCTCAAATGCAAGTATACAATTATGTGTGATTGTTGAAATATCTATTAAATCTCTATTTATTGTCTCCTGGACTTTGTCTAATGTTCTTGTTATATCCTTCACCTAACTTCAGCTAGTATCCAGCCAGTGTTTAATAAAGATACCTTGATACTCAGATTAAATGGGGATATTACACCACCACACTCTTCAATTAATATTTTCTTCATCACCTCCCCCTCACGCCTCAGGAAAGACATGGTGCGGTTGATGATGAATAAGATCTTCCAGAGCATTGAGACAGAACTCAACAGCCTTATTGCCCTGGGAGACAAGATTGACAGCTTCCATTCCCTGTACATGCTGGTGAAGATGAGTCACCATGTGTGGACAGCTGAAAATGTGGACCCTGCCTCCTATCTAAGCACCACCCTTGGAAACGTGCTGGTGACCGTGAAGAGGAACTTTGACAAATGCATTGTAAGTATTTAATGTATAATTAAATTAGTTTGTGTATTAAGTGTGTGAAAAAGGGCGGTTTCTATTTATTTTTATTTTTTCCCCGTAGTTTGGTCAGATCAGACAGATGGAGGAAGTGAAGATATCCAAGAAGAGCAAGGTCGGGATCCTGCCCTTTGTTACCGGCTTTGAAGAGTTTGCTGAACTGGCTGAAACCATCTTCCGTAATGCAGAACGCAGAGGGGATCTGGATAAGGCTTATGTGAAGCTCATCAGATCTGTCTTTACAAATGGTGAGTATTTTCCAGTGTATTGATTCTCTTAGAGTAGAATATTATTGTCAATAATTAGTTGAAAGATTACGTTTTAATAATGAATTGTTTGAATTGTGTCCCCAGTGGAGAAAGTGGCTAATGAGAGCCAGAAGACCCCTCGTGACGTAGTGATGATGGAAAACTTCCACCACATCTTTTCAACACTGTCCAGACTTAAGATCTCCTGCCTGGAGACAGAGCGCAGAGAGGCCAAGCACAAGTACACAGACCACCTGCAGTCCTATGTCATCAACTCCTTGGGACAGCCTCTGGAGAAACTCAATGTGAGATATTATACATTATAGTTGTGAAATCCCAATGTCAATGTTTAAATCTTTGGTTTTTAAGTATAAGCAAACTAAAGCAAGAAATCTTGACTGTTTCAAAATGACAGGCAATATAACTGTGCTATACTCTTCTCTACTTGCAGCACTTCTTTGAGGGAGTAGAGGCACGTGTTGCACAAGGTGTGCGCGAGGACGAGGTGAGCTACCAGCTGGCTTTCAACAAGCAGGAGCTGCGTAAAGTTATTAAGGAGTATCCTGGCAAAGAGGTGAAGAAAGGACTGGATAACCTGTATAAGAAAGTTGACAAGCATCTGTGTGAGGAGGAAAGCCTCTTACAGGTGAGAGGCAAGGAAAGAGAGATAAACACAAATCATTGGTGTTTAATTTGTTATTTTAACACTGCATGTCCCTTTATGTCCACTAGGTGGTGTGGCACTCCATGCAGGACGAGTTTATTCGCCAGTACAAACACTTTGAAGGTCTAATAGGGAGATGCTACCCAGGCTCTGGAATTACCATGGAGTTTTCAATTCAAGATATGCTAGAATACTTCTCAAGCATTGCACAGTCTCATTAATTGTAAACCGTGATTTGTAGTGCTCTAAATTCTAAAGAGTATCATATATGCTTTACAGATACGCTACTAATCACTACTACTACTAGTAGAAAATTTCCTTTCAGAATGTACTGCAAGTATGGAGCATATGTTGATCTGCACACAAGTCATATAATGTGGTCACTTTAAAGTTAAGTCTTTTATTGTAAGTCTGCAAGTTGTCTGTCCGGCTACGCTTTCTTCCTAATTTTGCTCATGCTGAAATGTAAATAATAAAAAAAAGTTGTTACCCGATTTTATTGATGTTTTGTAATATTATTGAAACGTTTATTACAATATGCACATAACACTCGAATGTTCATTCAGAGTTGAGAAAAAAAACGGCCAGTGCAGGTTCAAGTTCAGTGACAATACATCGTTTAGTTTAGTGTTTGATCAGGAATATCACACCATACATACAAAAAGTTATATCTATGAGGAATATGGTCACCTTTCCGCCCTCCCGCGCAGCACAAGTTTGTAAAACAGGCTCTCCTTTAACATTCGGCTGTGTGTCGTTTCCATGGGAATCGATGTAGGGTTTATCGGCGCTCTTTTCGAACTACTTTACCGCCACCGTAAAGACTGATCAAATAAACTTTTATGTCAAGCTGTTATTTAACGCTAACTTTAGTTACGAGGTCTTAAGATAGGCTAAGGGAACTACACGAGATTGTGTTCGCTAGTTAAGTTACTACGGTGAGCAGATTCAGAGGAAGTGCATGCTGTCTGGCAAACATGCTCAAAATGAAGCAGCAGCGCTTGCTTGCTAACTTTGGCTAACGCCAGCTTATGCATTGAGTTGTTAGCGCGTCTACGTTGTAGCTAGCTTATTTACATTAGATTGCAACCATGAGCACCAACGCAGAAAGAAAATTCATAAATTTGAGGAAACGTTTGGACCAACTAGGTTACAAGCAGCCTTTGGGGATAGAGACACTGCCACTCGTGGAGAAATTATTCAGGTTTGTCACGTTACTGTTGCTGAAACTACTTTCTTGTTGTGGTTGTTGTTCGCTGACGTTTTCTACGTACTCGTTAGCATTGGCTACTTCCTCCTATGTTGTGATTGCGGACAAAACTAACGAAGATTAACTTTATCCGTCTATAACAGTGATCTGGTCCATACTACTGAAAGTCTGCGCAATGCAAAGCTGTCAGCAGGTAAAACCGCGAAGGAGAGTCGTAACTTTGATTCTCTCCTGGAGCCATTCAAGACTGAGAATGCTCGTTTGGTAAGGGAAAATAATGAGCTGCACCTTGGACTGCTCAAGCTGAGGGAGGAGAAAGACCGGGTCAGCAGAGGTAACACAAGCCGAGATCTATGTATCGTTTTGTCACACCAAGTTGCATCGTGGCATGCCCACACCATATCAAAGTACATATAGTCAGTGCCTGACAATCTGTATGATCCTTCCATTTCAGAGCTAAAAGCCTATATTAGGAGGCTGGACCATGAAACGACTGATTTAAAGTTCCTTAATAACCAATATGTGCATAAGGTCCGTTCTCTTGAGAAAGACGGCAAAGCTAAAACAGAACGGATTCAGCAGCTTCAGGAGAAGAACATGCAGGCTGTGGTGCAGACACCAGGTATGACGTTTTGGCTAACCTTTATACCCTCTCTCCCAAGTCCCACATAACCCTGCAACCCTCCCAACTGACATCTCCCATTAGTGAAAGAGGTACCTGATTGAGTTGGGATGGTTTGATGACTTGTCAACTTAATATACTCACCCAGAGCTGCAAATAGACATTATATATATATATATATATGTATATGTTTGTGTATGTATGACAGGTGGGAAAAAGCGCAACATTCCTTTTAGACGTCAGAGGATGCAGATAGACGAGTTCATCCCCCACTCTACTGGCCCCACTCAACCTGTGGATCAGACTGATGACCCTTACATTGCTGACCTCTTGCTGGTGGCTGATGAAAGGTAAACACTTTCTCCATAGCTTCTCCTTTTCACTTACACTATATGTCATCATTTGCAATACAATGAACATAATTTCAACTGCACACTCTAGAATCCAGGAGCTTCAGCAAGAAATAGTAAAACTAAAACTAGACTTGGAAAAAGTGCAGAGTGGTATCAAACACACAATCATTCAGGTGAGAAAAATATATATTAGAAAATAGTAAAGCATTGAGAAATTGTCAGTAGATATGCTGCTTGCAATATTATGTTCTGCAAGGATGTTTGTGAAAATGCGCTTTGATTAGGTTGAGGAGCGGAACAAGGAGATAGAGCGTCTAAGCCGTGCACTTGATGGAGGGCGTCCCCATGATGTAATTTCACTGGAGGCTCAAACACTCAGCAATGAGAAACTGATATCCCACCTAAACCTTCAGGTGTGGACAGTTCAAACATGGACACAATCAAATTGAACATGAAGGCTTTTGACATATAATCTTGTGACTGATAAGTCAATCAAACTGTCATCATGGGTCCACAGATAGAATACCTACAAGAGACCAACAGGTCGCTGGAGCAGAAGGTACATGGGCTGCAAATGAAGAAAGATGCTTCCAGCGAGGTAGAACATCTCAGTGTAAAGAACCAGGAGCTGTGTGATGAGCTCAGCCACATTGACAACCTTGCTAAGCAGCTAGAGAAGGACAAGGAGCTGGTGCTAGAAACTGCTGACCAGGAAATAGAGTATGCTAAGGTGAGAAAAGGCTGGTCTGGGGAAGAGAGCGTGATAATGGGAGAAGGTGTGGCTGATATGCATGAAGATGAATACAATTTGTTTTGAGGTCAATATAGCAACCTACTGTGTATAATGGTAAAGTCATTATTGCACGATCCTTCTCAAGTTGTTGGAGACACACTGGGACAGAATGTTTCTGGCCATAGGACAGTTTAGAGAGAGGAGACATTACCTTTAGATGGTAAACCGTGATCTTAGGAAAGCAGTAAATTGCACATTACAGACCTTTTACAGCAATGGACATATTTATAAGTTGATCAAAGACAACCCTTAACTATGCTTGAATCTTAAAGCATCACAGGACTTGATAAAGATTCTGCTCAGTGCTCTAAACAGATAGTTAACTTGCAACAATGCTTTTCCAGTGGAATTTAAATTCAGACATGTTCAAATTCTTGCAATTAATAAAGAAATTAATATACAGTCAGGATAGACATACATAGTAGGGAGAGAGCTGTGTTGTGTTAATTGAAAACTTTGTCTTACCTTTGTTCATTCTTCAGAAAGAAATTATGAGGCAACAGAAAACCATCCAACACTTGGAGGACATGATTACAAAAATAAGAAGGGTAATTATAATTTTTTTCATGGGGGTTCAGTGGCGGTTCTAGACCAATTTTACTGAGGGGGCCAGGCTGGGACCAGTTGTTTTGTCAGAGGAGCACATTCAATTTGAGACAAAGGAGACCAAGACAGTGTTGAAGCTTTAAAAATTTTTAGTTCAGTAGATAATGTCATTCTTTCTCTTAATTTTGATGATAACTATAGAGCAAAAACAATGGAGAGGAATGTACAACAGTTCAGCACTTCAGTGTTGTTTTCTTGTCGTTATTACCAACTGATTATACTGCATCAGCCTAAGATTGTGAGACTAGAACAAGCACAAAGTGAATATATATTTATCAAACAATTAAAACATTCACAATTGACTGGAGAGTTACAACCTTAAAGAGCTGCTATGTTCCCAATTGATAATTATATCTGTAATATAATATAATGCTACAAATTTTGAGTCTAAGTTGCCATGTACCAACTTTTCGCTGCTGCACCAAACCTACACAAGTGAACGCCAATAAAATACGTTTTTGGCAATCTCAAAAGGTTTTATAATATATTGGTATTTTAGGAGCAATCCGAAGGTGACTATGAAAAAGACAGACTTCGGGATCAATTAACAGAACTGAGGGAACATAATGAGAAAATTGAGGGACTATTGAACTTCCTGGAGGAGGAGAAAAAGAGGCTTCAGGATAAAATGGAAAAAATGACAGAAACTGGTAAGTGGCACACTGGCTGCTAACTTAATACAACTCTTTGCGTCGAGTTAATACAACATGATCTCTTTCTTCGTCAAGACTTAAACCGCCAGTGTGCATGATTTCTAACAGCAGGGCACACTCTAATGAATTGTCATCCTGTAGAAAAGGAGATGGTGCTCGAGCTGGAGAAAATGCAAACAACACACGGCCTGTGTGGGAGGGTGCGCTCGCCGTCTCGCCTAGATATATTTGTCCGGAGCCTGGAGGAGGAGAGAGACTACTATAAGCAGGAGGTTGAACACTACAGGAAGGCCAGAGGCCCCGGAGGTTTGGAGCTCAGCCCCTCATGCAGCAGCCCAGGCAGGGGCAGCAGCCCAGGTAGGGGCAGCAGCCCAGGCAGGGGCAGCAGCCCAGGCAGGGGCAGCAGCCCAGGCAGGGGCAGCAGCCCAGGCAGGGGCAGGGGCAGGGGCAGGAGCCCCCGGTCCAGCGGAAGCAGGGTCTCCATGGTAGGGTAGCCCGTCATACGTTAGCATCATGACCTGAACACAAGTGTTTGTACATACATTTACTACCATGATCTAATCCTTGGAAACATATTTTGTTTGTAGACGCGTGTTGTTCAGGAGGACAAAGCGGAACTGAAGATTTCTCAGGCAGTGAAAGAGAGAGACGAGCTGAAGGTGGTTCTGCGGGACTTAGAGGGGCACATGGAGGACATCCAGGCTAATGTTCAGGCCTTAAGTGCTGAGAGGAACCATCTTGTGACACAGTGCGAACAGGTAACTGGTCACAATCCTTTGTAATGCAGATCGCTTTATTTCACGACAGCAACACCATTGGAACAGCTCTGTGTGTGTGCGCGTGTGCGTGTAGATGCAGGAGGAGCTAAGGCAGGCCCATAGTGGAACAGAGATATCATCAGAGCTCTTGAGATTGAAGGAGGAGAGGGTGCAGGCTGACACTGAATTACGCAGGATGACCTCGGAGAGAGAAACTCTCAGGGAGCACGTAAAGGTCACATGCTTTTCCTTCTCAAGTTCAGTCAATATAATGAAACCGTTTTCTGACCCAATATCACTAGGCATACAATTACATGCTTATGCTCCTTTTTTTCCTGTGTAGCAAAAAGGTATGACTTTCCTCTCGCAGGTCGCCCAGGCCAGTGCTGTTACTGATCGGGAGGACGACGAAAGGAGGATCCGGGGTCTGGAGGTTACCATAAAGACAGTATGTATGTGCTACTTTTACAGATAGCAAGGCTGGGATGTCAGTTATGGTACAGCTACTTTATCTGTCCACAAAAAAACAGGCCTACTTCTGAGGGAAAGCATTTTATTTTTTGTAGCGTCTTTAACTGGGTAAGTATACTATACTAGTCAAAAGTTTGGACACACTTTCCTATTCACTTGAATGGGAAAGTATTTCCAAATTCTTGACTGGTAAATGTATTTTAATGACAGCACTTTTTTCCTTTTACAGTTGGAGAGAGAGTGTTTGGACCTGCGCGCACAGCTGTCCCTGCTGAAAGACGGCAGACAGGCAGTCGAAGAGGAGCTGAAGGCCAGCTCCTCTGCTCTCATTCAAACTGCAGAAGAGACTGCACAGCAGAGAGCCGAGTCCAGTGCACTAAGGTGACTGCTGGTCATATAATGGGATTATTAACAGTGGGATTATTTTACTTTCCGTACTAATGTGTTTTACACGGGTAGAGTTTGGGTTGACGGCTTGCTCGTTGTAAAAACCTCGTCTTGGCGTGTTTACGAGTCAAATTCAATGTGTGTGCGTAGGCTGCTGCAGGAGCAGATGGAGCAGTCGCTGTTTGACACCCAACACAGACTGTCTGTGAAGACCAACGAGCTTCATGCGGCCCACCAGCAGATTGGCAAATTGGAAGAGCAAATAGGTGAGAGCAAGGAAGGGATCACCATGTACTGTGCTCTAGCCATTTTTATTTATACTTTTGTGTCACTTGTTACTCTGTTTTTCTGCTAGTGGAATTGAGTCGACATGGGTCAAACAAAAAGGATGAGGTGATTATTCTGCAGAAGACCATCTCTGCTCTGGACCGGGAGAAGGATGCTGTGCAGGAAGAGGTGGACCAGAAGACAGAGAAGCTGGTCATGCTCCAGGAGGAATTCTCTAAAAAGGCAGGCTTCTGTTCCCAACTGCACCAACCAATACTACACGACATGACTTTTGTACTTTGAATGTGCTACTATATAAATTGGGATGTTAAAAAAACAAAACAAATGTTCTTTCTCTTCTGTAATTTTTTTGCAGGAAAAAACCGTGTCGGAAGTTAGGCTAACCCTTACAGAAATGGAAAATTCTCTGGCGTAAGTATATGAATATTTCTGTGTAAGAGCATTGAGTGTAAACATTCATAATCCTCTATGAAATACAATTCCTCTGTGTAAGCCATGTTGCTGCTGTATGTGTGTTTTTACCTGCAGACAGCTGAAGGGGGCGCTGAACAGCCGGGAGCGGGAGATAGCCAGTCTGAGGAGACAGCTGGATGCCGCTCAAGTGGAACTGGCTGGAGTTGGCAAGGAAAGAGAGATCACTCTAAGAGAGAACAGGAGGCTGCAGGATGACCTGGCCACCATGACCAGAGAGAACCAGGTAACATCACCCAAGTCAGCAGTGGAAAACAAAGCAGTTTTACCATCCCTCACAGTCTATTTGTCTGTTGTGGGATATATTAACCTATCCGACAGATCAAGCATATGGAAAGTATTTTTGTGTGTGCCAGATTCCTCCGCTTTAACAACCGTCTGCTCTCATGCCTGTTTCCAGGCTGTGCATGCTGAGATGGAGCAGGCGTTGCACGAGAAAGACGATCTGAAGATGAGGGTCCACTCCTACATCTCCGAAGTGGCCAGAATAGAGAAGTTAATGGCCGCAAAGGTAACAGATGCCTGCTATGAGGATTCTCTAGTTCAGCCTAGATTCACTATCCATATCCGTGCTTTTTAGTTGTAAGGTACAATATTTAGGCATTATTTTGGTGCCACATGGGTATAGCCAGTGGCTCTGTGAACACTGATGTTGTTTGACCAACAGGAGCAGGATAACCGAGACATGCTGGAGCGGTTCCGGATGGCCCACACTGAGGTGCAGGACCGGGAGCAGAAGCTGCACCAAGCAGAGGGCCTCAACAACTCCATCCGGCTGGAGCTGCTCTCCGCGGACACCGAGCGCCGGCGCCTCCGCGAGACCGTCAGCCACCAGGAGAGAGAGATCCTGCAGGTGGGGCGATTCTGGAGCTTCTCTGTCTGCATTTGCTTAAATTGCCTTCCTCAAACAAGTGTTAGTGAACATCTGTGTGAAGGAAAAACATGTGTTTAATAGCATTTAAATACGAGTGGTTAAAAATGAAAAGAAAATCCCCTTTCTGATACATCAATGGGAAAGATTTTAATAACTGGCATGGTGCATAATGTCTTTATCTCTTGGTTTTAGCACGTCCAAGCCCTGAAGGCATACGAGGCCCAAGTGTCCTCGTTGGCACGCGGGATGTCTCATTTAGAGGAGGAGCTGCGAGAGGCACAGCAAGAGAAGGATGCGGTTCTCTCTGACCTTGCCTCGGTCAGGGAACTCTGTGTCAAACTGGACTCTGGTAAAGAGGTCACCGCTCGTCACCTCACCTCGAAGAGTATGGAACTGGAGAGGGTGAGTGTCAGCCCAAGGTGGCCTATCTTTTCACTCAATGAACTGAAATGAAATATTACAGATGGTCTATTTTCCAACCAAAATCTAGAATAAAATTTGAGTTGAGTTGATTTTTTCAGTTGTCCACCTTGGGGGCAGTTTGTTGATGATACGTCGTATGAGTGCTAGATGTCCCACCATTTTCATCCTGTTTCCGGCTAACTTACCGGCCATTGCCGAGTGAAAGTTCGGGCTTCCGTTTCTACGACAGTCAAACTGATCAACAGTGTCAATGCCAAAACTCTTAATTGCTTATCATGCTGATGGAGCACAAATGCTACTGTGCTTTTTTGCCCTACAGTTTAACCCATATATGACAGTATTTACACAACCTGTCTTTGCATTTATACTGCTTACAGGTCACTGGCGAGCTAGAAGACGTTCGCTCGGAAGCAGAAGTACTTAAGAAGCAAATGGCCAGCGAGCGACTGACGGTTCGTAATCTGGAAAGCCTTCTGTCCAACAATCGACAAAAAGAGTTCCAGATCCACCTCAGTGCCAGTGAGAGGGAGTCAGAGTTGAAGGTCCTCCGTGACAGGCTCACCATAGCTGACAGCAAAACGTAAGAGACCAATAGGAATGCACATGTCTTTAGTGCATAGAGTAAATGCACAACGTATCTCGTGTCTTATCTGTGTTTGGGCTGTGTGCAGGGCTGGACATGCGAGGGAGGTTTCCCAGCTCCGTGGGAAACTATCCCAGCTCCAGACAGAAATGGACGTTCTAAAAAGACAGTTGACCACGGAACGGTTCGAGCGGTAAGCTAAATTACGTTAAGGTCCTAGCTTACACCCCACGCGGTTTTTATTTTTTAAACGCTTAAAATGATGCAACTGTGTAATCTCTCCCACTCAGTGAGAGGGCTGTACAGGAAATGCGCAGACAAGGTGTGTCCTTCTTGTCCCTGCGGAGTTCCTCCCCTCACAGCACGATTGTCAGCCCCAGGCCAGTCTCCCCTGAGCGGTCCATCCTTCGAATGGACCGCTCCACTGACAAGTCACCAGAGAAGTGAGTCTCTTTCAAATACAATCACATCTCTTTAGAGCTAGATAATTTTTATATAGCTGCATTACATTTGTTTCTGTTGCGTCAGTGTTCATACGCTTCTGATTTCAACGCAAATACCAAGCATGTCTTTTCCCCTTTGTGCTCCACAGAAGTGTGAGCTTCAGGGAGTAGAGAAACAAGAGGGGAATGCAGACGTTCCAGTGAGTCAGATACCTCGAGAAGCAGTTTTATGTCTGGACACGACGGCTTTAAGCCTGCGCATGGCTTGTTGTGGCCTGTGAGTTCACCAAAAGCACTGGTCTAAGATGTCACATACATTTTTGTGAGATTACGAAATGGGCTCCTGACACCGCATTTGTGTCAAAAAATTAAATCATGCCACTCTTTTAACCAAACCCAAATTACAATGCCAATAGATTGATATACAATTTTACATTATGTGGTATATTTTCTGAACATATCGTCTACTCAATTTCTGTGGGTTGAAGGTAATCAAAATCAAATCATTACAGATGGATTCCAATTGATCAACTAATTGTATAACTTTTGAGAGACAAAGTATTGGAAATGTGTTTCTCAAAATGAGTTTGGATACCTCTAACTTGTAGTAGTGGTGGTTCATACTGTTTTGTTTTATGTTGGTGCAGTGAGAGGATAATATTTTATTAGTTTGAGCCATTGTTTTTCACAGTTCCAAACTATTGTCTCTTGCCATTGCAAAGTCGTCTTATGATGCTTAACTTATTAAATTATTCATTAATAAAACATTACAAAATGACTGCACAATTTCTCTACCCTACATCTAGACACTAATCACGTCACTTGATTCAATGTAAAGTCCATAATGTAATCCTGCACTTCTCAGCAATTACTTTGCAAGACATTTATCGTTCTGTTTTATTAAATTTGTTGTTGACGGTTGGGCAAGGGACACTAAGTGTCGGGGGTACTGTATCAGCCTAGAACTCATGGAAACAAAAGACAAGTGTGGTTTGTCCTCCTTTTATACGTTCTCGATTTCAATTTATAGTGGTTTCAATTATTATTCAGACGGCTAATGATCCATGTGTTTTAATGCCGCATAAAGGAAATCTTATATTAAAACACAGCTTGTTCTGTTGTAATAAAAAACACAGAGTAACACAATTCTGTACAAAAATAACTTTGAATTATTGACCAATCCCTAATTAATGTCTGCAGTATTCAGTGGTTGTGTTTGGGAGAGGATAAGTGAATAGGGAAAAGTCTAAAATATATTTGGGCAGGAGTTCTCTCAGTAGCTTTTGTGGTAGGCTACAGAGGTAATAGTGCAGCGTCTCTGTGGTGACCGGCTTGTACCATGTTTGCCGCTCTGGGAAATGAACCTGTGGGGGTGCGCCAATGCGCTGGAGAACGTGCTCCGCATCGCTCTCCAAATGCTCATAGGAGCCAATGAAGTCATAGGACACGGCACACGGCTGGCACAGGTTGTAGACCGGCATCCAGTGCTCATTCATGCGCTCCACATCCTCATCCAGCAAATAGCGCACAAACTCGGCAAAGGTCACGTCATCACCGGTCCCCGACGTGTCCTTGGCGTGGCCCTTTCTGTAGCGCCTTATAATCTCAGTGCCATACTTTTTCTGGTATGCCTGAATTTCCCCAAACTTGTTCCTGTAGGCCGAGAGCAGGCGCTCCATGGGGTCCCTCACAAACATAAACTTAAAATAGTGCTTTAGTCTGTAGCGAGTCTCCTCTGGCTTTAGCGAGGACAAGAAGAGCAGGTCACTGCGGTGGTCCATTTTAATACTGACATCCACGCTCTCCAGGGTGCCACTCAGGACCTTCATGACCCTTTTCCAGTTGGAGCAGGCCACCTTGGGAACGTAACAGTAGAGGAAGCGGTGCTCGTCGTTCACCAGGATGTGCTGCAGCAGAGTCTTTCTCTGAAGGGGACTCAGGGACCACACGTTGTGAGGCATGTTCTTCTGACCACACATTGTCCGGATGGTGCGGTTACGGATTTCTTGGAGGATCTGCATTTGGGAAGAGAGAAAGAAGATGTTGAGGAGCTCAAAAAGAGCACACATATGAGTAGAACCATTTTTTATAAGCTCCTATGCCTTTGTTATGTTTGGGCCTATGTGAATAACTAATAACGCTGATGTCTCACACAACTACAAAACATTTACAGTATCAATAATAAACTAAAGTTCATCATGAGCCTTGTCCTTGGGTAAATTAATACTAATGGAATTGCCTTGTATAGCCTGATTTGAATAGTATACTGCAACTACCACAGCCTACAGTTACAGAAGAGTAATATTTTAAAGGTCATGGCATTATTGCTTCAATTATCCTTGTTACATGCAAATTAATTATACTGTCAACGTGGTTCTTTGTCCCACCAGTTCAAGAATAGCTGGATGAGAGGCAGAAGCATTTTAATACATACATGCAATTCTGTCTCCACTACTGGATTATGATGGCGGACTTGTCGCAAGTAGTCTAACTGTTTTCCGTTTCCCCGTGGCGGGGGTGTCTCCATACTATTCAGCATTCCTTTCTCTATCATAAGCAGCAGGCCTCCGGACGCGACAATCACAGCGAACGTTAAAACCGATGGCAAAACGGCAGAGTTCCGGCGCAAGGATCCAGAGCTAATAGTTGTTCTAAAGTTCATTACAGACGCACTTCTTGCTCCGTTAACTCTTTTCATCGAGTCGTCCTGTCTGCGTGTACTCATTGTCGCTATTGCAGTGTTTCACTTTTTTTTTAAGCGTGAGAAGTCCGTTGCCACTTCTACCACGTAACCATGTCTTCAGCAGTAGAAGTCGATTCTTTCTCCTCAAAAAAGTTGCCTCAACCTCAATGGAATTGTGGGAGTCGTAGTTTTGTATGTGAAGATATTAAAGGGGATGGTTCGTGCACAAATCGCAATTATTTTTTAGAATACATACCGATTATACATTTTAGGCTAAAATATATCTGCGACTTGGGGTCTATTCTAGAAATTTACATGACAGGCCGTCTAAGCTGCGTTCTGTCTTTTAATTATTTGCTTTGGCTTGCAATGACCGAATGTGACCACACGTGCGCTCGTGCAAATACACACAGGGGTTATTTATATATAAATATATATATATGTGTGTGTGTGTGTTTGTATTTATATATAATTACGCTCAGTGATCTGCAGTGTTATCGCTGTGCCGTTTGACTTTTGCGTCGTTTTTAGCAAGACAAATATTCAATATTTTTGGCTGTGCCGACCAGCCACACCCTCCCATTTCACGTGTATGCAGCTGTGCGGGAGTGAGTCCCCCTCATTCTATCTTTGTGACTGCTCCGTCGTTGCCGTCTAGGTGCGCCTTGCTGTGCGTGTACGTATCCGTCGCGAGTACCCGCAGCATCAGCAACACAAAAGGCACGGAGAGCTGTGGTGGCAGGAAACGCCGCGGGCAACTTCAAGGCCAATCGTAGGAGAATCACTTAAGGTGGTGGCATTGTTTGTTTTCTTCTATTATTGTTACCATTGATAATAGCTTACCTCAATTTTCATGATGCTGCTGACCTTGTCACCATCCCATCATTACCATTGACCTGCATAGGCTTGCTCCATCCTTTAAACAGATGTGTACTCCGGATAAGGTCTGAGACTTCATTTGATGTTCTATTGACTAAATATTATGTTGTAGTTTATAGCCTTTCGGTACAGAGCGTCTATCAACCAATCACCTATCTTATATTTCCCTTGTCTATCTGTACTGTATCATCATCAGTACAGTTATGGTATAGCAATACGAATAAAACCCAATGACCAGTGAGTCTTTGTTCACCGTGCGCCTTGGTCTTACATTTTGCATTGCGTCTTCGTTATTCTGCCGTTTCGATTCTGTTTACGAAACCCATATTCTGTCATGTTTCTTTTCTTTCTTTCTTTTTTTTTGCTATTTCACAGCGTTATTTCGGCCAACCTGCAATCTCCTTTTATCGAATTTTATTGCCATGAAACATTTCATTCATCTGAATTGTGGAGTAGGCCTTTGAATATCAGATCTAGCATAAATCGTTCTGATTTGGTAGGCTACTTATAAATTCCGTGAAATTCGAAGAATTATGGAGGCCTGTTTGTGCCTACATGGGCTACATTGACTTTTTCTTGTCGATGCTGGATCTACCCTATCATAATGGTAATCTTATAATTTGCAGGCATATGGGGGCAGGAGTGGCATTTTGCCCGGCATTAATTCGGGATAGCAAGATATATCAGGTGTTGGTTGGGCAAGACTGGTTGATGGTTTTGCATCCGTGGCTGGTTTGTTATAGTTGGTCTGCATCGGGAATAGTCGGCCTATTTTGTAATTTGCTTTGCTTCTCTTTTTGTTATGCTGACCGCAAATGCAAAAGGCTGAACCGAACATTATAATCATAAAAAGTGTAATAGATAGCTGTTTCATATTGCATCAGTTAATTTACCCCTTTGAGTAGGAACACCATCTACACTCTATACTAGAAGTAGATAATTTAATGCAGGTTCGTGTTTAATTACAATCAGATACATTAGTACATTATTTTAATATTTTATTTAACGTTACGTTGTATAAGCATTGTAAAATGTCTTAACATTGTTAAAGATCTTTACAGAATATAATCATCATAAAAGTAACAATTTGAGACAGCACAGACCATATTGCTGCAAGTCAATTATGAAGCTTGCCGATGAATAGAGTGAGGGGTCGTTAATTACTTACATTAGTTGGGGGAGCAATGGTTGAATCTAGATAGACATCTTTTCGATGCCAATTCAAATGGGCTGTATTGTTTTTATGAAGGTGCATAGATATTACAGTATTTAATATGTAATATTTGAATACACCTGGTGTAAATGAGAAGAGAAAGTGAGTCAATAGAGCTCTTGGTATTGGATACTTTGTCCATATGTGAGAAAGCAAGTATATCTGATGTGGCACACACTAGTTACTGTTTATTATAATCACTATATCCTTCAGTTATTTTTTTCTACTCAGCCCTTTGTGCTAAAAGAACAGTAGATTGTAACTTTTCAGATACTTTTAAGGAGTACCAGTGATATTATGACTGCCAGTACTGGCCAAAGGCATGTATTTGTGAAATAAATTATAATGCTAGACTTGTCATTGGAAGCCTTTTTGAAACGTTATTATGAAAGGTGCAAAAAGCTTTATTCAGACTCCTTAGCACTATGCTCCCTATATACGAATTGATAAGTCACACCAAACTCATTATAACCTCTTGCTAAATATAGTGATTTGCAGATGGTATAATTAGCAATAACAAATGTCTGCAATAAGATCTGTGAATCTGTGAAAAGAAAGAAATGCCTTTTTTTTTACATGGATGAACCTGTTTTGGTTTTACGTCTACATTACTTTTTCCTTCTCATTCAATGCTCTCAATTTTAAAATATTTCTAAAGTTTAAGCATTTTACCCACCCGCAAATTCTCTTCCCATTCCACATGTATTAGGAACAATAGACAGGTCACATTTTCATGAAATCCATGAATGAAATGCTCATGTTATGGTGTAAGTGCAGTTCCTGCCTACTGAATATTGCCAAGGGCTGTTGATCTTGGCCTCCACACTTCTCTGCAATGTTGAATGATTTAGTTTTATTCTCCGTTCATTCCCCCTGTGTGTGCATTTTGTGGGCGTTTCTATTTATATACATAGTCAGAAAGCCGTCTGTCTCTGAAGTGCTATGCTTGCTGCTTGCTGCTGCCGCTGTAATATAGGCAGCCTCCAGGCCGGTAAAGCCCCGTGATTACCATATCCCTGTGAGACTGCAGTGTGATGCTGCCAAAGCGGTGGCAGGGGCTTTGGAAAGAAGCTCTATTAGCCTGAAACACATCACTGATACAACCCTATTATACTACCGCCTTAAATCGGCGTGGCCATGAAAGGTGTTATTTATTTTATTTACAGCACATTTCATTTAATTTTTTCTGGTCATAACAACAGTAAATAATCTGACCCAATAGCTTGTGACTTGCATGAGTCCTTTTGAGCCCTACAATAAGCAAGTTGTTCTCTACTCAATAGGCTTAAAATGCCAGAGGACTGTAGAGCAGGTGTTGTATGAAGATAGTACCATGGGGAAAGAGTAATAGACTATAGTTGGTTTACTATCACATTTTATTAAGCTATTAAAAGTACACAAACCGTTTGGGTCCTACATGCACACACATGTACTGTTCATTCACAATGATAGCCTTTGTGTGTGTCAGCCAGATGAAATGATGAATGCCACTCTGTTCTTGTCCTGGCTATCTGGCATGGAAACAAGTATCACCTTGTGCTTCCTCAGCGCAGCAGCAACAGACACAGTCTAGAGCCGTCTCCTTTTGCTTAGCAGGGCCAGTCACCCCTCCTTACTGACGCACCTTCGCCCCTGTCAAAAATCATGCACGTACCCTTCGCTAACACACTGTTCTTGCATGCACAAACTTTCAAATGGGTGGTGCCAGGCCTAAAAAGAATTAGACGGGCATAGTTTATTATTTGTGCCGCATGTGACAACACTTTTTCATTCACGGAAAAAGTCACGGGCAGTGAAACTTCAGGCAACCCTCAGTGCATCTGCGCAGTGATACCTGACTCCAGGTAGTGCCCTAGTTGCACAGTGACAGCAGGCAAGTGGAACTGCCCCTCACAAATACTCTTAAGAGATCCCCACACACGTAGCTGACCGATAGCGGCAAGGTAAGGTACATTCTTGGGTTCTCTTACAGTAGGACCATCGCCTGATGACGTATGATTGTGCTTGAGCACGGTTATTAATTTCTAGAAACTTGTGTTAACCATGTACAACATGTTTGTTTCCTTCACAACCATGAGCATTAATAATGTCTTGTTAGCACATAACCTCATTTTAATTTGATGTTGTAAGGAAGTGTGACATTATTCCTACGTGTGGTATTTAGCTGTCTTTGAGATTATGTCAAACATGAGGAAAAGAGTGAAAATCAAGTGACAGATGCCACTGTCATTATGTTGAATGGACAGCCAGAGATGAAAGGCCCCTCTGTTTTGTTGTTGTTTGTTGTCATTACATTACACACTGAAGCCTGTTTCTTCACCACTGGCCAGTGTGGTAACTGTACCCCTGCTGCCTTCTGATCATGTGATTGCTGCTTTGTGTTTCTCACTCTCCACTTTGCCTCAAAGCATGTCTGGCTTTTCTTGCTTTCCCTTTTGACATCTGTTCCCCTGTAGATTGCAATCATCTCGAAAAACGCTTTACAAGTAACAATATTTGAATACGTTTTCCTTTTTTTCACCTTTTAATCGAACGCGTTTTCTTGATTTTGTGGCCATAGAGACAGATATGAAGTGCCTTATATCCAAGGTTCCTATAGTATATGTGAGTACGATCATAGCATTCAAACTCTGTAATGTGCTATCCTGTCAGTCTGCTTATGGATGGCGCAGGGACCATGGCGTTGTTTTTGTTATGTTGACTTGATAGGTTTGAGGAAGGACATATCTGAGTCAGTTGATTCATTTTGCTGACCAGTTTTTGTTGACCCGTGAATAAACTATCAATGTGGGAACAAGAGTCTCCTAATTTTCAGAAAGGACTTTATTTTAAAAATATTTAGCCAAATAGACTTAACTTTGATAAATGCAAAGTTAGGCTTAGACGCTTGCTCATCCATCCCTCCAGACATCCCTCCCCAACCTACTGTCTTATCCCAGACCTGCATTAGAGCTCCCACCTGACTCAACCCTAACCCATTGCTGGCTTATAATCCCAAACCTGCTGTTTATCTTTATTATAAATTTTATAATAATTTCCCCTTGTTTTCTCCAAAGCCACAGAGGAAAGCAGCAGCGACACCCGTCTGGTGTAAACAGGCGTTGTGCAAAGGGGCAGATCGATGCTCCCTAAGGTTTTACTGCAGTGGTGCGCAGCCCTGTCGAGCTGTGCAGCTGAAATAGGTAAACTGTTACCCAGCCCCACTGAGTCTGTGTGCTTTGACCACAAGCTGCTTATGCTGTAAGGCTATGGCACATACCATACAGATGACCCAGTAGTTTTCAAGCCATGGCCATGTGTGCTTTGTGTGCTGTGAAGTCATGGCACACAGCTGTGCCACGGGGAAGGGACATGGAGCTGCTGGGTCATTCGACGGCACTGCTTTACAGCATCGTGCTATGCCACTGCCATACTGTGATGCAGCTGTACCCTTGTCAAAGGCATTTCTCTCTGCTTCTGCAGAGCACATGGCCGCTCCTCGTGCTTCTCTCATCCCATCTGCGGCTCTGCTCCGGAGTCTGTCCTCTGCAGCGCTCACTCGTCATGTCCAGGCTCCCGTCTAATGCCCACACCTGCTACACAGGAGTTTAACGTTCAGTCTGGCACACATGCATGCCCATCTTTTTGGCTTAGACCCACTAAGGCGTCCGTTCATTGACATAGATATGCAGTGTTCTCTGTCTTAATGACTGTGTGTTATGTTACATCTCTGCAGACACGAGAACCCGCACAGACGGTCTCTCCATTTAATTTTTTTTTAGAAGCACATAAACAGCAGACACACCCATCGCTGTTGCTCACGCACTTTCAGTGGCACACATGCTTGCCCCCTCCTTTATCTGTTCTAACTACAGTCATTCAGGACAAAGAGCCATTCTGGGTGAGACATTTCTGAGCGGGTCTGTCAGACGCTGTCACCCCTGAGGAAGGAAGCCCACGGGATGCTGATCCCACTCTCTCTCTCTCTCTCTCTCTCTCTTTCTCTCTCACTCCCCCCTCTATCTCAGTACTGCCTAACATACTCTGGGAATCATGTAGGACTTCTGGTCTGCTTGGGATTTCATTTTTTGTACCCTGCCTTTACAGCAGAAACCGTCTGTGTGAATAAATACAAGTGTTGAATAAATAGGGTTATAAAAGCTATTTGAGCGCTCTCTCTTTCTCTTTTGTCCTCGTGGCTGACGGGTGTAGCTATGACGAACGATCCAAATGACCCCACTGAACTGTTTAACGAAAGGTTAACATGGTTTCGATTTGAGTGAGTGCTGTTGTGGGGAGCAGCCACACTGTGCCTACATGGATGGTCTCTAATCGAATGCAGATCTCTGGGGTACACAAGGCCTCCCATTATAGTGTTAACACATTCCTTTTAGCCACTTTACTCTAGGTGGGGAAAAGGATAGAGATTATATGATTGGTTAAGCAGGAAACACCCCTCCTTGATCTAAAGACTACTTTTTCTGAAATAGATTTTTTTAATGCATCTAAGAATTGATTAATAGATTTTCAAGACCATAATTAAGACTTGTAAGCTCTGATTTTTGCCAAAGCCCCCAAACCCAACATGCTATGTACAGGTTCTTTTGTTGGGGAAATTTAGAGAGAGGGAGGAAAGAAGGATAAGATAAAAGGCTAGGGATCAGAATATATTGTAAAATGGTGCATGCAATGGGGAGATGCCCATGCCCAAACTGCTGACTAAGCCTAGTGGATGACTGTGCCTTTTTACTGACCACTCATGTTTCTCCTTCTCTCAGTCAGTGCTGTTCTGTAGCGTGCTCTTGTCTTTTATTTCTTTCCTATCAACGCCTCTTACTTGTTCCTTTGATCTAGTAATAAAGAAGATAACAACTGCCCCTCCCACTCCTTTTTTTTTTCTCATGACAGACAAGGTGTGCACCACATTCACCATGGCTACCGACGCCAGGGAAACTAAGCATGACATGCATTTAGAGGTAATCGTATCCGAAGGCCCAGGTAAATAGGAAAAAATGAGTGCATTTAGATCCAGTCTTAAAGAGACAGAGCTTTAGATAGAATTAACGAGAACAGCAAATGGATAAATGAGGCATTTTTGTGCCATAAGTTTATGACTTTGTTTTGACTGTCTCTTTAAGAAGTGCATGGTGTGGTGATGGGTTGGATATAAGTGGTGTTTCAGAGATTTAAGAGGTCCATTACAGAAGTGTTTGGTGTGTTAAAGCTTTGAACTGAGCGGATTTCTGTTTATATCCTTTCTTTTTTCAATGGCATTTGTTCGTCAGTGCTTTATGTTCAGTAGAAAACACACCACAAATCAGTCAGTGAGAAGTTAATGTCGTTATCAAGACTTTCTAAAACCAAATTCAATTAAAGCCTACTTTAGATAGGGATAACTAATTTGATTATGGATTCAATACATACTTGCAGTTAGATTAATTTGATGGTTTTGATTGATTTTGTTTATATCCACCTATCTAGTGACACAATTGGTTTCGATGTACCTGTTTTAAAAGACTACTGAGAGCCTTCTAATGCTCGTCTTGCATCTGTCTAAGGCCATGCCGAGTTACTAGCCTGTAAATGAATGGATTGAGTTGCATATCAGAAGTACCAGTCTGAGAGTTAACTTACTGTAAGCGTGGGAGCTGCATGGATAGTTACTGAGTGGACTATGCTGCAAGAAAATGTGTTCTTTTAAGTTTCACGCATGAGTGTATGAGGAGCCCTGAGGGAGAGCCGTCTGGGATGGCAAAGCAAACGCTGAAACAGGACTAGCCCTGATACTGAGCGGCCAGTTGTGGGGAAGTAGGACATCATGACCACATCATAGTAGAACTCACCACCGCTTACATACTGAGAATGGGGAAGACTGAGAGTTGAGGAGGTCAACTTGAGACAGTCTGAGCTTGGCTCGGGTATTTTGTGGATGGGTTATTGTATTCTGGGTCCATGGGTGTATTGAATGTGCTAGTTTACTTTTAAAGCTGCCAATTAATCCATATTGACTTCCCTTTCATGTGAGAATGATTTAACAGTGTGGTTTGTTGATTGCTATTGACCATATGATAGCGTTCTCATACCCTGGAGTTAAAGCAACCCATTTATCCCCTCAGGGTATAGAGTAGAGGTCGGTCAAAGATCACATTTGGGTAGCAATTATTGTGGCCAAATTTGCGCATCCTAGCGGATGTTCCGGCCTGGGATGTGGTTCAGGGGTGATGGGATGGTTTCTGTCATAGATTGAAATTATCAATTACACAGTCCAATGCAAAATGAAGACAATGAAGATGACTAATGTTTGTTTTTGCTCAAGGTCAGATGCCAGTGCTAGTGGTCCCTTATCTTTACTTTTGCTCTATATAGGCCTAGTATGAATATATAGCCTATACAATAACCCCTCTCTGAACACACACACACACCCACACACACACACACCCACACACACACACACACACACACACACACACACACACACACACACACACACACATATAGATGTAGGGACAGAATAAAGAGAACACAGCATGGAAATAACTTTACTGTATCCTGTCCATCAATGCCTCTAGCGTGGAGAAGCACACAGAATGAAATCCCACACTAGTTGCTACTTATAGCTCTGAAAGGGATACCCACACAGTCCTGAAAGCGCTCGCTTCACAGGTGGTGTAGAGTGGCCTTGTAACCTCAGCCACTTAGTTCATCCTTTGGACCTCCCTCAAAGACGCACGCAAGCAAACACGCACAGATACACACACACACAAACAAAAAAGGAAAAGACAAATACGCACTCTATTACGACAGCACACTTTAACCTTGCAGATAATTACATGTTGACACTCATAAATAGACCCGCTCCGGAAGTATTTTAACCTCTTTTAACCCTACAGTAATATAGAATTGGAAACCAGACAAAAAGTGTGAGAAAGTAAGGAAAGTTTGAAAGAAAAATTCACTGAGGCTCAGCATACAAAGCTAGATGTTAGTCTATAAAATTGATGCACTGATACAATAGAAAAACCTTGCAAAGGGCAAAGTGACATGATATGATGTCCACGTATGGTAAAAATGAAAATATTAGTTATGCAGATAGCACAGTGTGCTGATTACCAAATTTCAACACATCTCGTCATTTGGATCCGAGGCAGAAGTTTGGTGTTGGAAGGCTTATCTTATATATGACAGTGTATAACGTGTTGACAAGGGAGGATATTAAAATATAGGTCAAAGGTCCAAACTTTTTATCAGAAGTTGAAGACTCTTGGGTGGTTGTGTTTAGACTGAAGTGCAACTGGAGTCATGTCGTGGTCACTACTTATGTTAAATAGGTATGTTCACTGTATATCTTTATATAACTTTAATTATTTGCTTTCAACTGACTTAGCTTTTTATAACGTGACTAATGGCAATTGCAGTGGTAAATACTGCTATTATGTACTACTAAAATGTCCGAGGGTAAATACAATTGGAGTGATGTCTTTTCAGCGTTCGATATCCGTGAAATATTGTCTTCAGACCTCCATCTTAACTGTACAATTTTGTATCATGTCCGGGTGGGTGGAATGTCTATGTGAATGACATGGCTTTGTACACTAAACATCTGAGATCTATGTGTTTGATTATTTCACATATTAAGCTGGAGGATTTAGTTGATAGTGTGTATTTGGCCAGAGGAAAGTGTCAAATGTTGTTCTCCACTTTGTTTTGCCTGAGGCCAACAGTGGTGTGCGTGGAATTTTTGGGACATTTTTTTTCAGAAAAGGTTTAAGTGCACTGCAACAACTTTTATGAACTCTGATCCTTAGATATCCCATACATTGCATTACAAACAACTGGTACAGTCTATAATGCTAATGTGTGCTGAGTAAAATGTTGGCTTGACTTGCTTTATGGACAAGCATATCAAACATATGAAATGTTAGGCACTTTTTATGCTTATCAGACAGATTT